>PVIJ01010907.1:0-57676 GCA_004024925.1 Scalopus aquaticus | reverse complement strand
ATAAAAGGAGAGTCTGTGACCCGAGATGGCCCCCACGCATGGTCTCGGGATGCTCCCTTTGCCCTCCCCCTGCTGGGCAAGTCTCATACCTCCACCTCCCAGCACTCTGTCGCTCCTGCTCTTTCCTGCTGCCCCGTTTATGTCTGTCCCTGTTCCTGTCTGACTGGCTTGGGCGCTGCTCCCTGCCCTGATTTCCCCGAAGCCTCTCTCCCTGAGCCACCTGGGTGACCTGCAGTGACCCTGCAGGGGACTCATGTCTTGGAGGTGAGAGGCCCATGCAGAGCCCAGTGATGAGTCACAGGGACAGGAAGGGCCCCCCACAGCTCCTGGGGCGGGGGGCGACAGAAGCTCATCTCTTCCAGCAGCAGTACACGGACTGGTACAGGGGCAAAAAATAAAATAAACTGATGTTTCTAGATTCCACGCCATTCCAGGGCTCTGTGTCAGCCCCCAGAGAATCCCCCTCCTCCTCCAGCTCTCCACCTCACCCCTGCACCTCCAGCAGAATCCTTGGTTTCTGTGACAACATCATGCCCATCTCCCCCAACCCCCAAAATAGGATTATCCTGGCTGCCCAGCCCCACAGCGGACATGCAGACTAGCCTCAGAGCAGCTGGCTCTGTCCTTAAGATTGCCCTGAGACACACCCGTGGCTGATGTAAAGAAGGGGTGTCGGCCCAGCCCTGCATGAGTATGTGGGCTGTCAGACAAAAACCCGGGAGCCGAGGGGGGCGGTCTGTCATCACAGTGGAGAAAGGGGAGTGCCAAGGCTGGCTTCCACGCCAGGAGGGGAGCGGCACACCGAGCATGGGGATTTGGTGCCCTCTCCAGCAGCCAGACCAGCCCTCAGGAGAGAGTGGGAAGGTGCCTGCTTTCTGTCCACCGAGGGGCACCAGCGCACCGTGCGGAGGCCCAGGAGCAGCACAGGCCAACGTGGCTCCGTCCAGGTCGACGAGTGAGCGGCTGGGCAAGGCGCTGCTCCCAGATGCCCTGGCAAGTCCCTGTCACATTCCAGGACACAGAGGACCAAGAACACCCCCTCCCGCCTTGGCGGGGGCGGGGGGGGGGCCTCTGGCTGGCATCCAGCCCCGGCGCCTCCTTCCCTCCCAAACCTTCTTGCTGTGTTCTCTTTCTTCAACTTGGGGCCAAAGGTTCAGCTGGGGCTTCTGTATTTTGAGCTGTGCTGGAATTGGGGCAAATAGGGGATGGGAAAGTGTTAGCCATAACTTTCTACTTTAATGTTGCTGGAAAGTCAGACACCTCTAAAAATGGGCTAAGCACCCCCGGGTGCCCAGCACTGTGTCAGTTACCCTTTGAGTACAGAGATGGGAGGCCTGGTGGGCTAGGAGGGAGGAACCTGCTTACAGAAGGGGTGAGGGAGCCTCAGGGGCTGGCACAAGGAAGAGATCAAAGGAGGCGTCACTGGTGGTGACGTCACTGGTGGTGCCCCCAGACTGCGTGAGGGTGGGAACCAGATACTGCTTGTTCATGCACAGTGCCTAGCACAGTGCCTGGCCTTTTGGAGGAGATTAATGTGCATTTGTTGATTAAATGCATGACTCAGTGGGCTGAGGCATTCCAAAGACTTCCTAGAGGAAAGGGAATTGGAACAGGGTCTTAAAGGATGGGCAGGATTTGACCAGACCAAGCCTAAGCAGTAGGAGCCTTATTGAGAAGCAAGAAGGGCACCGATCACAGAAGGACTGTTCTGGAACAAGGGCAGGAGGGTCAGCACTCTGTTACTCTTGGGGTGAAGCCAGGCCCCTAGCATCACTCCTACTAGGAGTGAGCCCCTATGAGGCTGGCGCTGCCCACCACTTCTGGATGGAGTCTCACCACAACTCCCCAGTCCTCTACCTTCCAGTTCGCTCAAGCATTTATTTGCAATCTTTGGAAGAAGCCTCTGGCTCTCTCTCCTCCAGATCTGTCAACATTCTCCGCCCTTTGCCGGGACCCTCACCCCTGTCCTGATCAGTGCTCTCTTCCTCCCAAGCTTATTCCTTCTGGAAAGGAGGTTGGAGGCCCCCCCTGAGTGTGGCCACATGCCTCTCAGCTCACCCGATTTGAGTGCTTGTTCTCATCCACTGGCCACGTTCCAGCCCCACCAGAGTCCCCCAAGGACTGCCAACTACACCCAGAGACCAGGGCGTCGGCAGTGGGCAGCGGGCAGCACGGGGCAAAGGGCGCCGTTATAGTAGAGCTCGTACAGTTCCAAACAGCCCCGACTTCTCTCGAGATGCTCTTTCTTTCTCTCTAAGGGGAAGAGGCTGGGCGGAGCAGGCACAGCTTACCCGATCTTTTCTGTACAGCATTAGTGATGTTGATCTCTTTGGCAAACATCCTTTTGGATGTGGATTTCCTGTTAGCCTGCAAGCTCCTGTGCTGGAGGCCAAATCTAATTCTGCTTTGTGTCACCAATTAAACACCACGCCAGGCACAGCAGGCTTCATCAATGATGGTTTATTTGTTTGGGGAATTAATCACACCCACTTAGAGACAATGTCATCAGCTTCCAGTCTGCCCACCCTCCTGACTAAGGCGGTGGGAGGGGGTACCCACACCTAAGGGGTGCGCCTGAACAGAACGTAATACCAGAAGCTAGACAAGGCTCCTGCAGCAATAAATGGGCAGCAGGTGCCCAGTCAAACACGGCACACTTCGGGATGGAGACTGCTTCAGAGGACACCTAGCCCAAGCCCGCTCTTTGTAAGAGGGAAACCGAGACCAGGATGTGGAATTGACTGTCACACGTCACTTAACAGAGCAACAGGGGTCCCCATAGCGATGCAGACAGCATGGGGGTGTAGTGGGCGGGCGGCACCGTGCAGGTGTGTGTCATTACACTCTGGCTCACTCACCCACAGGCCCACCTGCCAGCCCGTCTCTCAGGACGCAGCCTCCCGGTCAGCGACATATCACTCTGTCCAAGGTGACAAGACCGCTCTTGAATGTCAGATCCAGGCATTTGTCTCCGTCTTGCCCTGGCTCAGCAGTCTCTCCACCCCCCTGGCTGCTTGCCTTGCCCACCTCTAAGCCTCCTGCTGCTGCCTTTCCCTGAGAAGGAGCCTGGTGGGAAGACCGTGGGCATCTGAGTCAGACCTGAGTTCAAGTCCCAGTTCTGCTACTTACTCATGATCAGCCTGGCATAGCTCCGGGATTATTCCCCCAGACAGAGACCGGCACCTGCACTGGGCCTTCCCAGGAATTCTGAGTGGGAGGTCGGCTGCAGAGCCCAGCACGGAGCTTGCCTCGGTGGCCTCTGTGTGCCAGTTCTAGCCCCTCCCAGTGTTTGCTTCTCTGTCCTCTTCTGGCTCTTAGACAATAGCAGAGTCTACTTAGAAGGGCCTCTGCACTTAGTCTGGGGCTGCACTTCCCTCCTCTTCCAATCCCGTCCTGCCCTGAGCTTCTGCAGAAGGACCCCGACTGGGCAACCCAAGCTGTGGCTGAGGGGGCATAGGGCCACCCTCTGACCTCAGATCTGACCCAGCCTCCTGGCTGCAGTCTGGGATGAAGCCTTCCAGGAGGATGCAGAAAGCTCCTTTTCTCCTTTCTCTTTCCTTTCCTATTCTGTTCATTTTTTTTCTTCAACATCATAATTCATCCTGTCAGGCTTCAGGAGCCACCTCCACCACTTCTCTCTGTCATCCCTGTCCCTGTCCTTTGTCTTTATGGCAGTGCAGCTGTCTCCATCCACAGTCCTGCCCACCCCACCCCTGGAACCCAGAGCCTCTGCTGAGCGCTTATCTCTGCCCACCACACCGCAGCATCGGATGGGCGGAAATCCTGCCGCTGAGGCGCTCTGTGCCGGCCAAGCCTTCTGGCCCAGCTGCCAGCCTGTGGAAAAGCGTGGTGGGGGCTGAAGCGGGAGCTGACAAAATGCAGAGCCCTCGGGTCTCGGCCCAATCCACAGGCGGCAGCTGCTAGCTCTCCTTGCCCAGGCCCCTCTCCCCAGACTGGGGCTGCACTGATGCCTTTTCCAGAAAAATTCCAGGGCAGGTTGAAGCACTCGCATGGAAAACAAACCTTGTGCCGAGACAGGGCAGGGGGGACCAGAGGGATTCAGTTGGACCTGAAAGCTCCCAGCCCTGACCAAGCCCGGTCCGAGCGCTCTTGCTAAAAGGCCTGCCTGTCTTTCCTGGTGCCGGCCTCAGAGCTGCTCCTTTTGAGTCTCCCTTTCTCTCTTCCCTTCCCAGAGTTGCAGAGGGTGAGGGATGGGGGGCAGGCAGGCAGGGCCAAAAGGAAGTAATGGGCTGATCTGGCAGGAAGCATTTCCCTACCTGCCTGCCCTTGGGCCTTGACCTTCAAAGTATGACCAGATGACCTCATTGCTATTCTAGTCCTGGCTGCCTGGGGGCGCCAGACTTAGTTTTCAGGGAGCACCTTCATTTCCATTAACCAGTTCTATGCCCCTGGCAGCTCTGGGTAGGGTGTGAGGTGAGAGACAGGCTGGCAGGTCTCAGAGGCCAGCTGTTCCGTGCTTGACTCAACAGGCCTCTGGGGTCTTCTTGTCTGGCACCGCCCCTTGGAGACCGTGTCTTCTGTTGCCTCACAGAGGGGTCAGCAGAAGCTTCTTCACACTGGCCGCATACTGAGGTGCTTGAGACCTTGGGCTCTGGTTCCGTGTCTCTGATTTGCTTGCTCTGCCCCTAATGACTGTGGTGCCTAGAGCAAGTTTCTTAGCCTCTCCGTGCCTCAGTTTCCCACTCTGTAAAACAGTGGGAATGCTGGGCCCTCCCTCCCAGGGCTGTTATAAGGACTAGCTGGATTACTACTTAGCAGAGCGTAGTGCAGACCTAGCATGCAGAAAGTGCCGTGCTTGCGCCTGCTGGACAAGCGAGTCTCGTCCTGAAGTGCAGGCTGTCACGCGCCGTGCTGCTCTCCTTGTCGCTCCTTGAACTTCTCCAGGCTCTTTGTTTGTGAACAGACATTTACAGAGCACTGATCAGGTGCTCTGGGCCTTTGACCATGGTTTGCTGAGTGAACAAAGCAAAACGGTCCCCGTGCTCATGGAGTTGGCAGTGCCCGAATTCACTCTGTGCTGTGAGCTGAGAGAGCTGGGAAGAGGATGCACCGCAAGAGAATGGCAAGCAAATGCCCTCAGGGCCTTGAGACTAGGAGGCAATGACATTTGTGCCCAGACCTGAAGGATGAGAAAGTGCAACGTAGGAGCTGAGAAACTGGAAGAGCATTCCAGCTGGAAGGAACAGCCTGTGCGAGGGCCTCAGGGCAAGGGCGTGCCGCCATGTGACAGAAATGGTCCACACAACTGGGCAGAACCCTGTGAGTGAGGCCTGAGAGCCACGATTGGAGAGTTGGAAAGGAGCAGGCTTTGGAGTGGGGGTTCTTGCTGGGTGGGGTCACACTGGGAAGAGAAGTGGCTGTGGATGGGGCACACGGGCCCAGCCCAGGTGTGTTTGGGAGGGAGAGGGTAGAGCTTACAGTCGGCAGGTGCCAGGAAGCTTGAGGATTTTAAGAGTTGGCGGTGGTGGACGTAGGAGGAGGGCTTGAGTGTGGGATCTAGGCTGATGCCCCACACTGTGGGCAGAGCTCCTGGGCAGTGAAGATGGAGAATGTAACACTCCCAAACATTCCTTTCTGAATCCCCCCACAGCCTCCTGAAAGTGTTCCACTTGGCCTTTGGTGAAGACCTGGAGCTGGTCTTAGAACAGAACAAAAGACTCCTGATCACAGCTCAGAGCAGAGAGTGCTGTGACTCCTTTGTTCTAGGTTCCACGCTGACAGCCCGGAGCATCCAGGGCTGGGGTCCAGATCAGTCCTGACTTGTTAGCTGTGAGATCTTGAGTAGCTTTCTTAAATATTTCCATGCCTCCATTTCCTGTTCTGTGAAATGGGGGTACTTGGGTGGTACCACCCCATAGGCTATTTTGAAGGTAGCATGAGACTTGCCTAGCAGGCACTAAGCACTGTCATTCATACACTCAAGGGGGGGGGGGTGCCCATTTTGCCAGCTCCTTGAGTCACACCATGCTCACCATCCCCTCAAATCCTAAGAGCTTTCTAACTTACACCCTGTTCCCATCCGTCTGTGCTCATGAACTTGAATGTTTTTTTTAAGCCCAAGTTCAGGGCCTGACATTTATCCCTGTTAAATCTCATTTTGTTAGAAGCAGCCTCTGGAGCCAGCCTGTCAGTTTCCTTTTTATTCTGATGAGCGGGAGGTCATGTGACGTGTGCCAGGCTCATTTTTGTGATCACTGAGGCATCCGTGGGTGGTACTTTTGCCTCCTGGTGAGAAGGTCCAGCCTTGGGAGGTGGAGCAGGGCAGGTTGGGGCTGAGATGGAGCTGGAAGCCAGCCAGACACACTTCTCCCCAGTTAGCCTCGGCTGTGACTTGGGAGACAGAGCCAGAGGGACCTGCGCAGGGTCACTTAGTGGGCTGGCCAGTGCCGAGACCTCAGCCTCAGCTGTCTCTCCACGAGGCCCCAACACTTCATGACCTCATCTCATTCCAAACCTCTCTGTCACATCCCTGACCTAGGACCAAGAAGAATGTGGCTCTCCCGTGGCCTCAGGGAAAGTGATGTCTGGCTTCACGTGACCCTGTGCCCTCTCTGCTTCCTTGGTCTTTGAGTTTAACCACTCTGGGTCCATACAAGACCTTTCTGAAGCCCTGTCCTGACACGGATCTCCCCCCCCACCCCTGGCAGAGGGGGTGGTGTTGATGTCCACGCCCACCTGCTTGCAGTACTGAGTCTTCTCTGAGGGAGGGGTTTCTCTTCCCCTCTTTCCTGAGGGCAAGCAGGTCCCCCACGGGGGCAGAGCTCCCAGGGAGGGGTGTGCATCCTGGATCTCCTCTCTTCCTGCTGCTCCCCAAGCACCTACTGGTTCTGTTCATGGGGAAGCTGAACTTGAAGGTGAACTTGACACCTAGCAGAGGTCTGCCCAAAAAGCCAAACCTGGAAGCCTGGAGAAGCCACGGCCTCATCAGACCCCAGAGAGCAGGCAACGGAGGGCTGCACCCCTTTGGTGCAGCTGGAAGACTTAGCCAGATTCCAGAGCCGACGCACGTTAGTATCCCCCGCTAACATACTCCCTGCTCGCCGTGTGTGCTGCGAGGTATTTTTCCAAGTTGTAGGTTCTAGCAAGACTTGAATTACCTGAAAAGCGGGCTTGCAAGTGACTAGGAAGGCCAGGAAAAAGGAGAACCTTCTAACCTGGCAACCCACAAATTAACCCTCCTGGAGCCACCTGCCAGAGGAGAAATGAAGAAGAAATTCTACACGTTACCTTTTCCCCCTATCTCCCATTCCTCAAATAAACCTGGGTTCATTTTCTCTGCCAAGCTGCTAGTTCGACCTGGAGCAGACCCTGGGGGCTAGAAGGGCTGGTATAGAGGATGGAGCTGAAGAAAAATATCAGCCCTTACATCTTTTCAGTCTATCATTCGCCTCTATAAACACAATGGTCGCTATGAGCTACCATGTACCAATGTGCCAACAGCTAGTGGGGACCTACTATGTGTCGGCATCCTGCTGAGCTCTAAGAAGGATGTGACAGCAAATTAGATCTGGAGGAGAAAGAAGCCTGGGGTGGGGAGGGGGGAGACAAGATAAGCAGATGATGAGGATTTAAGGTGGAAAAGTAATGAGGACCCCCGGAGGAAGACAGAGCCCTTGAGAGCAGCCGCTCCGAGAAAGACCCAGGGACCCAGCATCCTGAGAAAAGATCAGGAGTTTTGGAGTTTGATGTGCGAAGAGTCCTGGACACAAGAACAAGACTCGTCATTACGGAAGGACTGACGGATGATGCAGACAGAGCAGACAGTCCATGTGACGTCAGTGGGGAGGACCGGGGCTGGGGTTGGAAGGGAAATGCTCGAGCTCAGAGGAGAATGACTGACTGTAGTGGCTGCAGATGCGCCAGCTGGGGAGAAGCCCCCACCCCAGGGGCGCTGGGCAATGCCTGGGAGCCATCTCAGCTGGAGGATGGTGGTTTGCTGGCATCTGGCTGGTAGAGACCCCGGAGGCATGGCACCCCCTGCAGGCTGCAGGCCAGCCCCTTAGCAAGGAGCTCTCCAACCCCACAGGCCAGCAGTGCCCCGGCCAGGGAAGGCTTGGGGCTCCAACCCCAAGTCCCAGAAGTGGCACCGACCATCCCTGAGACCACCCGAAAACCACAGGCTCTCTGCGGCCAGGGTCCTCATCTGGGAAAGGAGGTGACAGCCAAATCTGCATTGTCAGCAGGCCACAGGGGCGGGGGGGTGGGGGTCGGGTCTTTCTGTCCAGTACAGTGCTCAGCAAAGGGCCTGGTGTGGAGACCGGGCATGTAGAGCCTGTTTTTCTGACTTAAGGAAGATTTCACTCCTTGGGTGGGTCAGAGCACCCGGTCACGGAGTAGAGTGGAGGGTCGGCAGGAGTTGAAAGGAGTTTCTTGCCCTTGGGAACGCCCACCCCCTCCACAGCGTGGTAGAGGGTTTTTTGGACTGAGGGGTGGGGCACTTGGTCCTTGGTTCTGGTTTCGCTGGAGGGGCACCTTGACATCAGCACCGCGTCCAGTACCCCCATGAACAGGAGGTGCTATGCTCTTCAGAAACCAGCTAATGAATGAAGCCTGAGAAAAATGGTACCGGAACCCCACTCTCTGCTCCCTAAATAATGCCCCTACTCCACTTCATCCTACCCCAGGTTAATAAAAGATAGGAAACTGAAGAGCCCCCCCCTCCAAATATAATGCAAAGGATACAGAAGCCAGAAGAGGACCCAAGAAGCCAGAAGAGGACACTGCTTGGGAAAGGGGAGGCTGGGGACCGCAGGGGCCCTGTGACAGGGGGTGTTCCGTGGACCTACCTTCTGCCCTCTCGATCCAGCAGGAGGAAAGAGCTGGAAACAGAAGGAAGGTGAGACTTGGATATGCTTCCGGCCAAGAGACCTGACCCAGTATGGCCAGGGATGCCTGCGTTGCCCTCCTGCTCTGTGCACAGACACTTCTCAGGAACCTCTGGGAAGAGTCCAGTGAAGGGGTCTCCCCACCCCAGAGCTGGAATCAGCATCCTCCGGGGACCCCCTCTGAGCCCCTGAGCCCAGTGCTCACCCTGCAGCCTGGAAGGGCAGAAATGGGGAGTGTGGGGAGCAAGAAGGACAGCCCTGCACAGGCCCCAGGAGAGAAGCTAGCACATGTGTCTAGCTCAGGCAGCGACGAGAGAGCACGGTGCAGCTGGGGGGACAGGTCTGCTTAAGCTTGCGGGTGCCCCCCAGGTCCAGCCCTTCAGTCCTCTGCCCTGCGACGTCAATTCCAGGCTGTCAGAAGGTTCGTCATCATTTGCCTTTCTCTGCACACTCCTCATCTTCTGCGGCAGATTAACTTGACTGTCCCGGATGCTGCGTGTTGTCTGTTGTTGCTTCCCCCATGGGGACCCACCGCACTGTGAGAGCGTCTGGTGCAGGGCGGAGGGGGAGGCAGACTGGTCCCCCTTCTGTTCCTCCTCCTGCACCCACACACGACGTTCTAGCAAAACCTGGATGGTCTGTGGTTCCCCTACAAATCTGGCACATTCCCACCTGAGACCTTTGCTGTTGCTGTTTCCGGCCTGGAAATCCCCATGGCACCCACACAGGTTCCACCATCTCTGGGGCTCAGGCAGACACTCTTCATTGCCCCACGTTCCTCCCAACTCTTAGTTAGTCTTTGTCTTCTCGATCTGTCCACGGTCTTAGTGGGTATTCCGGTCCCCTCGTATTACTGTGTAGGCAGCACCTCCGTTTTTGCTTAGTTGGCCCGTGTGTCTGGTGCTCCATCACTCGGGGCAGGTGTATTCATGAGTGTTATTTCTTCCTGTTTTTTAGGGCCCTAATCACGACACAGTGTCCCTCTCTACCTCTTATTACTTGGTAAAATAAAGGCTGTTTTATCTGATCTAAATATAGTTTCCGATCTGGGGAGGGGGTGTTTCTCCTTGTTCGTAGGGTTGTCTTTCAGCCTTTAAGTCTCGGCTTGTCTCTGTTGGTAAGATGGGTTTCTTGTAAACAGCAGATGGTTGGACTTTGTTTTGAAATTTGTTCAGTTGCTCTGCGTGTTTTGACTAGTGAATTCAAATCGTTGATGTTTAAGGTGATTATGGAGACTTAAGGACTCACTGCCATTTTGTTAGGTTTTGTTTTTTAGTCTTCAGTTTCTCTTGGCTTTTTAATTTCTTGAGGTCTTTCTTTTATGTTTTGTTTAGGTTCCATCATCTCATGTGTTACTTCTACTAGTTTTTGTTTGGGGGTTCTGCTGAGTGTGGTGTGTGATGGGCTACTTGTGTGGCCCATTGGGCTGTTGGGTCTCGGACTTGTTCTGATAGACCAGATTGCAGCCTGCTCCTCCCCTCCCCGTTACATGATTGAGGTGCCTTTCACCCCTACATTCACTGCTCTGTTGCTTTATAAAATCCCAATCAAGACTCCTCTCATGTGTGACTTGGTGTGGATAAATTCTTTTCGTCCTTGCTTTTCATTGCACCTCTTTACTCTCACTTCTATCTATGGTATTAATGCTGCCTGGCAAAGGATTCTGGGCTGGAAATGTTTTTCTTTAAGTTCTTTAAATATCTCCTGCCAGTGCTTTTGTGCCTTCAGTGTTTCTACTGAAATGTCTGCTGACAGTTTAATTGGTGTTCCCTTTGGAGTTAACCTGTTTTCTCTTTAAGAATTCTTTGGGCCTCTTGGGTCATGTCATCTGACCTTCCCCAGGTAGAGATGGTTCTCAGCAATTATCTCTTTAAAGAAATTTTCTATGGTTTTTCTCTTTCTCTTATCCCCCTATAACTCCCCTGATAGAGATGTTATTTCTCTTGAGATTATACCAAAGGGTTTTTAGACCATTTTCATTTTTTCATTCCTTTTCCTCTATGTTGTTCTAGTCTTGTATTCTCTGACATTGTGTTTTTGAGTTCATAAATTCTCTCCATTGCTTTCATTTTTTAATTCAGGTATAATATTCCTTAATCCTCTATTTTTTAATTGTAACTGTCTCATATTGTTTCCCTTTATTTTGTTGCTGTTATATATTCTCCATTTTGGGGAGTCCCATAGCCTTATTTTAACTGTTGACTCCTCTTCAGGCATGTTCTGCTGGGCCAAAGGTCCTCTGAGGCTTTTGTTTCTCCCCCAGAATTCATGATCTGTTCTTCCATCTCTCCATTTCTTATTTTTATGGATTGTAATAGGACGGGCTTTCAAACTTTTGACTTTGCACCTGCTTAAGTAGTTGGAGAACTGGTCCCCATGAAGGGTAGTAGGTAAAAACCTACTAACAGGGCAGAAGGGCACCAAAAGGGGTCCCCCTCCAGGGAGCATCAGAATTCCAGCTCCCCACCACACTGCTGGTATCAGAGTTGTGTACTCGGGATCCCTCTTCTAGGTCCGCTCCTTGGTATGAATATCTCTATAATCCTGCGTCTGCTTCCACTTCCAGGCTATTTTTGAGCACTAGATGCAGTGCCATGCACAGATTCAAGTTGATATGGGGCCCCAGATCGAGTTGTTCTCTTTTCTAGGACAGCCTCATCCTGGAGTGTTTTCCCTTTTACTAAGAGGTGCTTAAACTCTTGTTTATGCAAATGTTCATTTGTTATCTCAGTTTTAGCCCTAAGGTCGGGGTGACTGCTACTTTGAATATCTCAGCCTCAGCTTTGGGCAGTAGCCTAGTCTATAAGGAGACTCAGGTGATCTGAGTTATTTTTTGCCCGCAGGTTCAGGCTCCAGTCACTCTACCCCTGCTCCTGCAGTTCCCCAGCAGCGCGCTCGGCCCTGCACACGCTGGGTTCCAACCCCTCCACTGCACTGCTCAGAAGTCCCTGTGTCAGCAGGTGCCACTGAACCTGAAAGTGTTGAACAACTGCAAATCCAAATTCTACTCTCATCTTTCAGGCTTTGATTTTTCATCATTAAAATTAGGACAATAATATATTTTCGTCAAAGGATGACCATGAGGATACAAAGGTAATATACAGAAACAATAATTTGTTACTTTATAAAAGATAAAGTGGGAGCTGGAAGAAGAAAAACCCAAACTTCAGATTTGAGTACCAGATGCTCTTGGGCCAAAATTTAGCCTCATTCCATGCGTCTCCTGCTGTGTGAGCCCAAATGTTCTTTTTTCCTCCTTAGCCTTGTTCATATTCTATTTCTTCCTATGCAACCCGAAACATCTAATGACTCCCCACTCCCATGGCTTCCAACGACTGTCAAGTCCATGTATGTAACGCAGCTCAAGAGCAGTATGCCAACATGAATATGTAATATTACTACAAATGTATATGGCAGACACCTCAAATTCAAAAGTGTCCAAAAGTGGAACCCCCATCTTCCCTAAACCCATGTTCCTTCTTCAGATGTTCTTTAGTGAATGACATCATAATTTGTTGGCTGCCCAAGATGGAAGCTTGGAAATCATCCTTTCCTCCTTCCCCTCCTTATTCCCCATATTCTCTACCACTAAGCTCTGGAACTTCTATCTCTTAAGTAGCTCCAGCTCTACTGCCGCCATTTTGATTGGATGTCATTTTCTCTTGCTCTTGTGACCATCACTTTTTATTTCCTACCTGGCAGTCATCTCTCTTTTACATAACTCCAGGCAGCACTGTGTTTGATCACAAGAAACAATCTCGACATTCCACTTCCCAACTTTGCCTGTGGCTAGAGAGACAATGTGACCCAAATTTGATCAATGCCATATAAAGTGGTATCTGTGATGAGATTCTCGGCAAGTTTTTCCTTTCTGAGGAAAGGAACAGGTGATGGCTAGCACTGTCACTTCTTTCTCCTCTCTGGCTTCAGTAAGATTATTGCATCTGGAGCTAAAGCAGCCATCTTGTAACCATGCGGGAAGAAGCAAGAGAATTACAAAAAAACAAACAAAAAAATGGGCCTCCCTGGTGGCGCAAGGGGTTAAGACTCAGCACTAAGAAGCTATCCACAGCCACTGCAGCATGAGTTCGATCCCCGGCCAGGGAGCTTCCCACATGGCGCAGCAGACTTCTCCTGCCTCGCCCGCTGCTCCCCTCAGCAGTGTACTTCAGTAGATCTGCCTGTTCCACTCCCCACTCTCTCTGGTGAATCCTCTCACCCGTCCCCACACTTCTGGCCTACACCCTAGCTCTTGCATGCATGCATAAATAAATAAATCTTAAAAAAAAAAAACCAACATCATGAGGAGGATAGTGGAGTGGAAGGATAGACCAAGTTTGGGTCTTTAATGGTATCTTGAGCTGCCCAACCACCCCTGAGAATGCCATATTTCCTCATTTCTATTTGTAAGCCCTAAATGTCTTGTGGTTTTAAGCTATGTTGGGTATTTTCTTAAAGCAGAAAGCATTCCTAGCTGAATAGAACCAGAAATAGTCTCCCTGACTTTGTTCTCTCCTTCAGTTCATTCTTGCACAGTTTTCCATGTAATCTTTTCGAAACATAATTCTTATCTTGTTATTTCTTGCCTGAATACTTCTGATGGCTTCCCTTCCTTTAGCTTAATGTAACTTGTCTTCACCAGCTTGAAGGAAAAATAAGAACCTGCCTCTTTTTAATATCACATTAGACATTTGAGCTCCAACCTATATCCCTCTTTTTTCATGATATTGATATTTTCATGAAAATAGAAAAATAGATCAATAGAATAGAATAGAAGGCCCAGAATCAGGCCCACACAGCTGGGATTTGATAAACGTGCAAAATGAAGCCAGTGAAGAAGGAAAAATCTTTTCAATATGTGTATGTCCACCTATAGAAAAATTGAACTTTGACTCAGAACTGAGGATAGTCTGCTATTAATTAACTCAAAAGTTATAGTAGAACAGGGCCTCCCTGGTGGCACAACGGGTTAAGACTCAGCCTGTAAAGCTATCCGCAGCCACTGCAGCACAAGTTCAATCCGTGGCCAGGGAGCTTCCCACATGACGCAGCACACCTCTCCTGCCTTGCCCACTGCTCCCCTCAGCAGTGTATTTCAGTGGATCTGTCTGTTCTGCTCCCCACCCTGTCTCTGGTGAATCCTCTCACACCCCACACCTCTGGCCTATACCCCAGTTCTTGCATGCATAAATAAGTAAATCTTAAAAAAAAAGTTATAATAGAACAAAAAAAGAATTACAAGCAGTGTAGAAATCGGTGTGCTTCTGGGGCCTAAGGAATACAAATGACCTCAGTTGAAGAGTTCGGTCTGGCATTTAAATGCCAGTGAAAGGAAGAACTTGAGGCTATGCCCAGCTACCATGTGTCCTTTCTTCTGGCAACCGTTGACTGCCACGTGGTGTCTCATCTCTAGGCTGGTCACATCAATCTGATGCGTCCCTACCTGACATGACATCAGATGGATCCAGACCCCTGCGCTGGCCTTGGTGGTGAGTCTTTCAGGGCAGAGGCTCCGTGCCTTCGTGGGACACCTGGCTGCACTTTCCCCACAGTTCCAGCTCCACCAGCTGACACTCGTGCTCTTTCTAGACCACATATTCCCTGCCATGGTGACAAGGTGCACAGAAGATTCCAGACTCAGCTCCATACAGGTCAGATCAGTCTTCACACCAAAACTCTTTATCTCACAGGGTTGAGTCCAACTAACCACTCCAGATTCTGCTTTTAGAAAGTTCCCCCCAACCCTGCTCTCTGCTGTACCAGGACGAAGTTTGTGTGTTGTAGAAATCCCTGAATGTGTCTTAACCCTGCCTGTTTCCCCACCTAATTTCATGCCATTGTCCTCCATGTTTTTTGAGCCAATGATGGTGACTTCTTGGTGTTTCTCATAAGCATCGAACTCTTTCTTACTTTTTTTTTTAAAGATTTATTTATTTATGCATACAAAGTGGGGTGCAGGCCAGAGGTGTGGATGGTGAGAGGATTCACCAGAGACAGAATGGGGAGCACAATAGGCAGATCAACCGAAGTACACTGCTGAGGGGAGCAACTGGCGAGACAGGAGAGGTCTGCTGCACCATGTGGGAATCTCCCTGGCTGGGTATTGAACTCGTGCCGCAGTGGCTCTGGATAGCTTCATAGTGCTGCGCTTAACCCGTTGCGCCACCAGGGAGGCCCTCTTTCTTACTTTTTGACTCAAGCACAGTCCTTCCTCTGCCCGAACATGATGCTACCCTCTTCACCTATCTCTTATTCTTCTAATAAGTCTCGGCTTAAGTGTCACCCCCTCAGAGAGGTTTATCTGATTCTACTTCCCCTTTCAGAGATGTACGCATTTGATGAAATCTAATGTTCCCACTAGTCTTCCAAGTAAAGTCTGTCTGTCTCGTTCATTACTTAGCACGCTGCACAAATTAGTGAGTGAATGAATGAATATAGTTGGACACACCCTTTTCTTTAGGTGGTGAACTATTCATCCTGCATATCTGTCCTTTGCCTCAGCCCACCCTGGTATGTTTGCCCTTTCTCTGTGTTCCAATGACATGTTTTATTGCCCCATCACGGGTTTAGTCATATCACAACACATTAACATCTTTATTTAGCTGCCACTCCGACGACAATTGGAGCTCCTTGAGTTCTACGATGGTGTTTCATTCATCACTGCATCTCTCAAGAACAGTACTTGGTAGATCTTAATAAGTGCATGATGAGAAGAGCCTGGGAACAGGGCCTCCCCGGTGGGGCAGCGGGTTAAAACGTTGAGCTGTGGAGCTGTTGGCAGCGGTGACACGAGTTCGACGCCCGACTGGGGAGATTCCCACATGGCACAGCAGACCTCTCCTGCCTCACCCACTGCTCCCCTCAGCTGTGTATTTCTGTCGATCTGCCTGTTCTGCTCCCCACTCTGTCTCTGGTGAACCCTCTCACCACTCCACGCCTCTGACCTGTACCCCAGCTTATTTGCATAAAATTAAAAAAAAGAGCCTGGGAACCCTAAAAAATGGGGCTTGGGGAGTGGGGCAGGCAATCATTTTAAATTTAGCCTGAGTTTGGCATAAAGACTTTCCTCTCTGTCTAACCTATTTGGGGAAGTAGATAGAGATTTCTGTGTTTCTGTGTCTAAATGTGTATTTTCATATTTCTGTTTAACTAGAAAAGGATAAATTACCCTCAATAGAGGGAGATGAAGGAGGCAGATGGTCTCTGGTTTAGGAGCTTAATCAGCAAGTCACGGGGGGATGTTCTCAGGGTTTCCAGTGAGATTTGCTATGCAATGAGGGTTCAGCAGCCAAATTTGGTGACAGAGGTTGGAGTTTCTGAGCTTCTCTGAGGAATGTGGATTTTGCCCCTGAGAAGCAGACAACAGAAGGAGCAGACTTACCAACAACATGGAGAGAGTCTAGATCCTGAGTTGTGTGAAAATGACCAACATATTTTTAAAAAGAACACAAATGTCTGCTGTTTACGTTGTTTGCATTGCTTTGATGTACAGATCTTCATCTCTTCAAATCTTCCCAAGTTTGCCATATCACAGAAGTCTTGTGAGTGTCTGTGCCATCCTCCTACGTTAGATGGAGGGGACACGAAGTAGGGACAATACGAGGAACGGCGAGGGGACCTCAGGCCGAACAACTCCTCAAAAACCAGCTGCCCTCTGAAGTCTGCAGAAAACTTGAGATGGGCATTAGAATATGTGAAGTCTCAGGAGCAGAGATGGTTTAGAGCACATTGGGCCTTGATCTGGGTGTATCTTGGTGGCATATGCATGTAAGAAGTGTGAGTTTTCAAGCTTTGTGGAGTGGGTGACTATGTTTATGTAGTTCTTTTGGATTTATATGCAGATGCCACTGCTTGTTTGTATCTTTGTTGGAGACGCTGCTTAATGTCCAGTGATCACATTTTCTTCCTCATTGAATCTCTACCTGGAGAAACTCCCACCCCACGAGGAGCAGAAGCTTCCCAGATCCAACCAGCTCCATTCCTCTGAGCCCAGCCAAATAACATGGACTTCCCGCCCCACCTTCCCTTCTTCTGCGCCGGCCTTGTTCCCCCTGTTCCTTCTTCCAGCCCCAAGAATAGCCAAGGCCCTTAACCAAGAGAAGGAAAACAAAAAATTCAGGTCACCAGATGTGTTCCATTCCATCGTCTGCCTCCCACCCCTCACCACAAGCCAGTCAATTCTAAGCATATATACAGCAAGCACCTGGCATCCCCCCAGATGGGCTGTGCCTCTGCTGGTGACAGACCCAACTGCGGCAGAGATGGGGGCAGCACAGAGGCCTACCGCAGGGCCTACCCAAGCCTCAAGCAGCCTGGCCCAGCTCAGCAATTTGTCTAGAAGCCCAAGCAGATCCCACAGGGGGTTCCCCGACCTGAAGGGGGTGATACAGCTGTGCCGTCTGGATGGCAGGTCTCTTCTCCCTGTGGACATGCTGTCTGTCCGGTGCCGGGGGAGACTGTGGGATCCTGGGCAGTACCCCTGCCTGGATACCGGAGGGCACGAGGCTGGCCGCCCTGCTGTGCAGAGTCCCCGCCCGGGGCCCCGCTCTGGAATGAACGGGGCATCTGGGATCCTCATTGAAGACTGTTTACTTGTCGATTTGCATGGCAGGTTAGCAGCCCTCTTCCTGCCAGGGACTTTCAGGAACAGTTCCTCCAAGCCAGCGTGGCCCAGCCTGGGCATGAGCCCTTCTTGTCTTTCCCTTCCCACTCAGCCACGTGGCTGTGACTCATGCAGACTCTGCGCCTCGGCCAAGAGCAGCCAAAGCGCTGCCTGCATGAAGTCGCTGGTTACTTCGGGCCGGGGAACAGCTTGGAGTCCCTGGAATTCTGTGGCCTCCACCTCCTCCCCCTACCGCTCCGCACTAACCGGTCACCCAGACCAGCGGCAGCAGCGTCTCCTTGCTGCTCCAGAGGAAGTTCGCACCCGCTCCCGGGCCCCTCCTTCCTCCAGCAGCCCAAGCCACAACCAGAGACCACCAGGTGAGGGAGAGGCCAGCGCATGAGGGCTGTTGGCTTTTCACTGCAATAATATACAAATAATGCACAGCCAACGCCAAGCTCTCAGGCAAAGTATCTCATTTTAGCCTCATGATCACCCCGTGAGACAGTTATTTCTCCCATTTCATGAAGAAATGAAAGATTAAGAAGGCAGAGCACATCGGAGTTTTTGGACAGTGCAACCACCTGCGTGATGCCAGAGTGGGGGACCCACATCGTTGCCCATTTGTCAAAACCCATAGAATGGCCCGTGCCAAGAGTGAAGCTGGAGGTAGACAATGAACTTCAGGTTACAGTGACCTGTCCCAGGGTCACCGACCGTAACCAGGGGTCACTGTCGGGGAGGCTGTGTGTGGGGAGGGGAGTGGGGAGCGATGCATGTGGAGAGGCAAGGGTGCATGGGAGCACTGCTTCCTGCTCAGTTTTGCTATGAACCTAAACAGCCTAAAAATTGATTCTATTTTATAACTAACTAATAATACTATTAAGTGGTTTGTTATGATCACACAGAAAGCGGTAGATCTGGGATTTGAACAGGCCCACCTCCTCACGCAGTCGTTGTTCTTTCCCACTGAGATGCCTCCGCTAGGGTGGAGACGCATGCCCAGTAGAAGGTCTCTAAGTCTTGTCTCCTCCACCCAGAACTTCCCACGTTGCAGACGTATTGCCTGAACCTCTGAATGTGCTTGGAGATTTGCCAGCTGACTCTCTTTGCCAACTGTCTCCCCGCCCCTGCCTGTGTGCTCCTCCCGCCTCAGGCCCTGCTGCCAGAGCTTGGGTTCCCGACTGGTCTCTGTGTTCTCGTCCAGTACAGGGTCCCCCCACAGCATCACGAGCACTGCCTGCTGAGAGAATGTGTCAGTGAGTGAATGCGTGAATGAATAAATGCATGAATGAAGAGCAAGGAGAAAGAACAGGAAGATGGGGGAAGAGAAGATAAAAGAAGTGAAAAGATAGAAAAAGTGGGACAGAGAATGGGCCAGAAAGAGAAAGGGCTTGGCCTCTGGCTTGACCTCCTCATCCCTCTGGCTCCTGGGGACCGAGAGCCCTCTCAGTGGCTTCTCCTCCCTTCAGTCCCTAAAGGAGAAGGGTTTTTGGCAGACTCCTATCCATCCCCTCAGCTGGGCCTCA
This sequence comes from Scalopus aquaticus, assembly GCA_004024925.1. NCBI lineage: Eukaryota > Metazoa > Chordata > Mammalia > Eulipotyphla > Talpidae > Scalopus > Scalopus aquaticus. The sequence continues at coordinate 38,699 of PVIJ01010907.1, read as the reverse complement.
CAAGTTCTTAACCCTTAGGAGCACTGTCCATCCCTTTTCCATAAAATGAAGGTGTTATTTGGGCAAAAGAGTAAAGGGGGGCAAAATGAACTGGAAAAATCTTTGATTTGGAAATTCCGCTGACTGCCCTCATTTGAAATAAAACCTCCTCAGTCCCTGGCTGCGTGGCAGGCAGGTGGAGCCAACAGTAACACTGAAAGCCCAGGGCTGGGAGGGGCCTGGACTTTTCCGAGGAGCCAAGGAGAGGCATGAACTTGGCCTTGAGGAAGACAGTGATGGGGCTCACCTAGGGCTGGTTCCGACTCTTCTTCATTCCATCAAGACTCCACGGATTAGGTAGGGTGTTGTGTTGGAGGCAGGAAAAGGATTCGGAGACACAGGCCCCGAGTGGCCAGGGGCAGCCCTGCCCCATGGGCTGGACACCTACCTCAGTGCCTGATACACAGAAGGTGCCCAAGCACAGTGCTGGAAAAAGAACAAGTCACCCGCCGTCCCAGGGGTTTGAGGAGAGACCCTGCTCCCCACCAGTCTAATGGTGGAGGCAGAACAGAGATCAAGAAAACAGATAGTGGTGCAAAAGTTGAGTACCAAGCACAAAAAAATACTAGCAGCCAGTGCCTTACCTCTCAGGAGAACAAAGCGGTCTTGCCGGCTCGGCGTCAGGCGATGGCCACTGAGCGCATCCTCAGGGAGTCCATCCTAGGGGGGGCCTGCGGAGGAGCAGATGGAGATTATTTGGCTGAAACTAGGAGCCTGGGTCTAGACGAGAGGAGGGAAAACCAGACGCAGGAGAACAGGCAGCGAGGCCGGGGAGTGGCCTGGGGTGGGGGTCTCCCCGAGGCACCTGGGCCTGTACAGCGGCTGCTGCAGGGTTGAGGCAAGATAAAGGTCTGCGTCACAGACCTAATACAGTCTCCCAGATTCTTTGTTTCCAGTCTCAGTTGTGCTTATGGGGACCATGGGTGGAGACCTAGACTCACAGAAGCCCAGAGACCAGGCAGACCTGACAAGAACGAAGGGAGCCTTGGGGAGGGGAGTGAGAGGTGAGAGGCTGGTGAGAGGCTACCAGGTGCTGGTCAGTCTTTTTTTTTTTTTTTAATGTTCTTTCCCAGAATCTGATTGATTTAGTTATACATACAAGAGGTGGGGTGTAGGCCAGAAGTGTGGGGTGGTGGGGTGGTGGTGGTGAGACTATTCACCAGAGGCAGAATGGGAAGCAGAATAAGCGGACCTACTGAGATACACTGCTGAGGGGAGCAGCGGGAGACAGCAGAGGTCTGCTGTGCCCTGTGGGTCAGCTCCCTGGTGCGGCTGCAGATAGCATCATAGTGCGACACTTAACCCCTTGCACCACCAGGGAGGCCCAAAGGGTCAGTCTTTTTTTGTTCTGTCCATTTTATTTCATTTTGCAAGGGAGACAGAGATGAGTACTGCTTTTGAGAGGGGGCAGAGAAAAGCTGGTGGGAAAGGAGGACTGGGGCCGGCCCCAAGAGCGGCCAGGCAGGAGCAGAGCCGCGCAGACCCTAGGGCCCTGGGCCGAGGACAGCCCTTCCCCCCAGCCTCGCAGCGGGTAGTCAGGCGGGAAGCAGGAAGACCCCCTTTCACATGCCTTCTTGGCCGGCCACGTTTCCTACCCAGTACAGTTCTCTCCTGCCTGACCAACGAAACTAGACTTTGTTCCACACACTAGGCGACATGTCCCCACCCCCGGCGCAGCCAGCAGCGGCCCTGGGCCCAGCACGTCCAAGATGTCTGCGAAGCTGCAGGAGGTTTTGTCGGAAAGTTGGGGTTTCCTCATAGAAACCCACCGCATCCCTCTTAGCATTTTCATTTTTCTTCTTCCTGCCCGGAACGTGTGATCAGGAAGCAATCGGAGGCTGGAGGCCACGTGCAGAGGCCACGAAGCAGGAGCTCCGGCGTCTGGCTTCCCCTGCGAGAAATAAGACAAGCGCCACAGTAAAATGAACCCAGAGAGGCCCAGAGTGCGGTCCCGGTGCTTAGGAACTGGGGGCCAAGCCCTACACCACAGCCGCAAACTGGAGCCCGGGGCTTGGGCCCTGGGGGCTGGGGACAGGCACCTGCAGGGTAGGATCTCGCCCAGAAGCAGGGCTGACAGTGGATGGGGGCGTGTTCGAGGTTGGAGGGAGGGCAGGAGGAAGAGCCTGAAGGGCACGGTCCTCACCTGCTTCCATCCCACCTGGGGGCTCCTGTGCGCCCCGCCCACGAGCTAGGCCATAATCTACTCTTGTTTTCATTTTCTTTGGGGTGGGAGGAAGGACAAAGGAGAGTCCAATCTGGTCACTCCTTCCTGCGAAGTACCACTTCCCTGTGCCCCTCCCCCACGGCCCCTGCCCCACCCCCATGTTTGCCAGATTCACTCTTTTTCTAGGAGATTCAGACCTGGTCAGGAGATGTCAGTGCTTGCCCTGCTGTGCTGGGGAGCCGTTCTGGACCTGGCTGGACCAGTGTGTCTGCTGGAGGCTTCAGTGTTTCCTCACCTGGGAGAGGAGAGGGTTACTCAATCAGAGCTTCCCCAGAATGGTTTATGAAGACTAACTGGGCTGCTCAATCCAGTAACGGTGACTGCCACCTCTGGGGTCGCCTCCGTGCTAAGTGCTCTTCAGATTTTAACTCATTTAACCCTTATAACTACTCTAGAAGGTACATCCCTTTATTTTCACCTTTGCTTAATAAATGATAAGCCAGAACTCAGCGAGGTTGAATACCTTACCAGAGGTTCTTCAGAGATCCTAAGTGGTGGACCCTGGATTTGAGCTCAGGCATTCTGACCCGAGTCCATGTGCTGAATCGCTGCTACAGCTGCCTGTGTGGTAATGAAGCCTGAGGGGATGGCAAATAAGGCACATACATATTTTAATATATTTGTATATTGTTGGTGTGAGTTTAACACAGAATTTGTGGGAAATAACTGGAATATATTCTTTAGGCTAAAAAATGTATTTCATATTTTTATGCTAAAATGTCATTTTCTGAAATGCTGGTGACAAAAGATGATCATGGGCAAAGTAAAAATTATTGACAACCTATTTTTTTTTTATGTTATTTCCCCTCCCAGTTGTAAGATCATGAAATTAGAAGTCTGGGAACCCCCGGACTAAAGGGACTTTCTAGCTTAAAGTCCTCAAGTCCTTCCTGGTTTAAATAGTCTACGACCTTCATCCTTGCCTCAGGTGGTTTGGGTCACAGGTACTGGGCAAGGCCACCAGTCCAGAAGGGACAGGTCCTGGTGGCTAATGGCTCCCAATATGATCACTGTTTTGAGAATGCAAACGTTTTGATCTTATCATTAACAAGCCTTCCGGCCCCAGCCCCAGCTTCAGCCCTCTGCCCTTGTCTTCCTCTTGGGAGAGGCACCAGGAAAGAAAAGAGCCTTAAATGACTCACCAACTGGGTGGAACTATTTAAGGACAGGTCCCCCACCCAATTCTGAACACCAGATACCAAGGAAGACCAAGTTCGAACCTGAGTACCAAGGAGAGGAAGCAAAAGGCAGTCATGAGTACCTGGAGGCTTTTTATTCAAAGCTATTGTTCTTCACTAATATGGATTCTGGAGAAGCCGGGGCCTGACCAGAAGTAGAAGCAGCAGCATTGGGAGCGCTCCATGGTGTCTTCTTCTGAACAAAACTGCTGAACTCTTTTATTTTAAGCTAACATAAAGCAAGCAATTCAAAAACAAGGAATTTGCGCAATCCTGTGGTATCTATTTTTTCCTTCCTAAAAGTTCAGAGTCCCTTGCCGAGTTCCTTGTGAAGGAGGGAACCCAGTTAGGATGACCACAAGAAGTCCCGGGAGATTCTTAGGTGGGGCAGCAAAAGGCACTATGCAGCTTCAATGGTGAGGTCCTCACGCCTACAACCCAGCAAAGGATTAGACTTGGAGAGCTGGACTCCACCCCCCAAAACTGAAAGAAGACAGATATAGGGGTGGTATCGGAGAAAGGTCAGGGTGGAGGGATGGGTAGGGCTTTCCTTCTGTCGGTCACAGAAACAGAAGATTAATGAAGTTACCAGTTTGGCAGAAATCTAAGGAAATAGAAGAAAAGGAACAGAAGTAAATAAAAGGACATGAATCTCCCAGTTTTTCAAACCAGAGATGACCCTGACATTCGATGTCATTGAGAAAAACAGCCATTGACTATGACAAGTGATAATTCCGATGACATCAACTTTCATGATCAAAAGAGGCATTGACAGCTTCATCACCCACAGCAGACTGAAAATAGAGACAGAGGAAGGAGAGGTTCCTCCTTCTGACTCATTAGCTTCAAAAGACCCAGCAGTGTGGCCTCAGATGGTCACGGAATCTGGCTATTAAAAACGGTTCAATCTGGCGATGGGATTTTTAAAAATGTTGAAATTGGCAAAGTGGATTTCTCTATTTAGATAAATGTTTGCAACTACGGTGGTCCATTAGAAAACCAAGAAAAAGACAGAACAGAAGAAAAAACTGTTACTGGAAAGAGGCCTTATTAAATGCACAATCCCACAGTTTTAAAACAGCACCAATAAATTACAAATTAAAACTGGAAATGTGTGTTTTAGGAGCTTTTTGTGGGATGGAGGGTTGGGGAGGGATTGTCTGCTTTTTATGGGTAGATCCAAGGAAGTGGTTTCTGGTTCTGGCTGGAGGCCCATAGTTAAATAATCAGTGATTCTCCCAACTGCTTCAGCCCCTCCCACTTTGCCTTCAGTCAACAAGCTCGCCATGGAAGCATTGCCACCTGCTCCACTTGCTCAGATCCCCTTGCAGACCCAGCTTCTGTTGACCTGGGTCCCCTCAGCTATGGTCTAGCAGCATCCTTCCGCCATGGCCATGTCACTTGAGAGTCCACATGCCACCCAGTTAGGATGACCACATGAAATGCAAGGCTCCTGGTTAAATGTGAATTTCAGAGAGATGAATAAACGGAACATACTTATGCTTAAAAAATCATTTATCTGAACTTCAAATTTCAGATTAATTCAAATCTTACTGAGCATTCAGTACTTTCATTTGCTTATTCTGGTCATCCTGTGGCCTGTACCCCTTCCTCACTTCTGATTGGCTGTCACCCACTGAAACCTAGTGCCTGCCCCGTGCTCTGCAGAGAGCTGCACACCCCACCTTCCCAGGGTCCCCTGTGATAAAGGCAAGAGGAGGCATTTCCAGGCCTTACAGCAGCCACCTCTGGGGCTTTCAGCCATTGCTGCAGTGACCCTCTCCCCTGGTGAAGCTGGCTCTCTCTCTGCTTCCACAGTGCTCCGCCCTTGCCTTCTGTCTTCTGCTGACAGCTCTTCTTTAGGCGCTGTCCTTATTAAGCCCCCCTTTACATGTTTGATGCTCCCCAGGGTTCTATCCTTTGGCCTTCAGCATTCTCTAGCAAAAATATATCTGCTGCCATATTTCTCTCCCTGCTCAGCCCCCGTGGCTTCAGCTGCCCTGGCCCTGCCTCCACATCCATCACCCCGGCTGCAGGGCGGCCATGTGCATCTCACAGAGAAACTGTGAGAGGAGCTGGGCTCAGCTGTCAGAGAGGAGAGCAGGCTCCAGAAGCGTCAGGGAGCCTGGCCCACCAGGATCGATGGGCCGTGAACTATGGACGCTGCGTCCCAGTCAGCCCTGGTGCTCCAGACGGAGGACGTCCTGCCGCCCCGCTCAGCCGCCGTCTCTGGCCTCCCCTCACAGGCCTTATTTCACACTGAGTTCATGCCTGCTTTGCTTTTTCACTTTTGTTGTTTTGTAACAATTATTTCTACACACACACACACAACCATCTAGTCGGGGTCTCCTTGATCCCCCCTCCATCTGACTGTGCTCTTCTGGTCATGATGAATATTTAGTATATACAGGTGACCGTGTGGCTGTGAGGGTTGAGAGCAGGGCTAGATGAGGGGCTTCTTGAGGGAAGAAGGAGGCGACTATGAGGGAGAGAATGTCCTCAACCCACTGAAACCTGGTGGCTCCATCCAGCAACCTGCAAAAACTGCTCTCAGGAGGGCTGGTTCCCCCAACTGCCGCACCCAACATGTGTTTTGCAGCACTTACCAGTTTGGACTTTTCTAGCACATTGGATCCTGCTACTGTTTTTTTTTTTTTTAATGATTTTATTATATAGCCAAGGTGGAGGTCACTGTTGGTAGGGGTGGTAATAAGTAATTGAACTTGAAGGTATAGCTGGCAGGGTTTGCTGATGGTTGCTTATGAAAAGTAACAGGAATTACTAACTCCAAGCTTTTTTATCTGAATAATTGGCAGGGTGAAGATGCTGTTTATTGAGAAGACTGCAAGGTGCACAGAGACTTAAGTGTGTAAGTTATCAAATACACAGCCCCCTCCATGGGGATGTATAATACACAGACTGTTGAAGAAAGGAGTTGAATATCTGACAGAGTTAGAGATGGGGGATGTAATTTTGGAAATAATCAACATATGAATGGGATTTAAAGCTATGGAGTTGCAAGATCATCCAGGGAGTAAGTACAGATAGAAAAGAGGCCAGGGAGATGAGGAGGAACTAGCAAAAGAGGCAGAGAAGGAGCTTCCAGCAAGGTAGGACAAGAATGATGAGCGTGATTTCCCAAAGACTAAGGGAAAAGTGGATTTCAAGAAGGAGGGCACGAAAATCAAAACCACAATGAAATACCCTCCACACCTGTTAGAATGTCAACTATAAAAAAGACAAGAAATAGCAAGTATTGGCGCAGAGGTGGGAGAAAGGGAAACATGTGCCTCTTGGGGGAAATGTAAATTGTTACAATCACTGTGGAAAACAGTATGGAGGTTCCTCAATAAAAGTAAAAATAGAGGGCTTCCCTGATGGTGCAGCGGTTAAGTACTGCTCTGTGGAGGTGTCAGCAGCGGCAACACGAGTTCGACGCCCGGCCGGGGAGATTCCCACATGGCGCAGCAGACCTCTCCTGCCTCCCCGCTGCTCCCCTCAGCAGTGTATTTCCGTCGATCTCCCTGTTCTGCTCCCCATTCTGTCTCTGGTGAACCCTCTCGCCACCCCACGCCTCTGGCCTGTACCCTAGCTTGTATGCATAAATAATAAATCTTTAAAAAAAAAAGTAAAAATAGAATTATCATAGGACCCAGTAATTCCACTTCTGGGAATTTATCTGAAGAAAATGAGACACTAACTAAAAAAAATATATATATACATTCCATGTTTCCTGTAGCACAGTTTACAACACGATAGCTAAGAGTTGACAGCAACCTAAACACCCAACACGGGGTGGATGGGTAGGGAAACATGACATATACAGTCACGAGTTCTTATGACAGAGAGCTGTTCTAAGAAATGCATGGGGCCTTCGTGATGGCCTAGGGGTTAAGTCTCAGTGCTTTCACCTCTGCAGCCCAAGTTCAATCCTCAGCCAAGGAGGTGACCCACATGGCACAGCAGACCTCTCCTGTCTTGCCCGCTGCCCCCTTCCGCAGTGTATTTCAGTAGATCTGCCTGTTCTGCTCCCCACTCTGTCTCTGGTGATTCTTCTCACCTCCCGCCTCCACTACTTCTGGTCTCATACCAGTTCTGCTAAGCAAAAATAAACAAATAAAATATTTTTTAAAGATTTATGTATTTATGCATACAAGAGCTGTGGTGTAAGCCAGAGGTGTGGGGGGAGTGAGAGGATTCACCAGAGACAGAGTGGGGAACAGAACAGGCGGATTCACTGAAGTACACTGCTGAGGGGGGCAGCGGGAGAGACAGGAGAGGTCTGCTGCGCCATGTGGGTCAGCTTCCTGGCCAGGGATGGAACTTGTGCTGCAATGACTGCAGATAGCTTCATAGTGCTGAGACTAAACCCCTGAAGCCACCAGGGAGGCCCTAAATAAAATCTCTTAAAAATAAATAAACATAAGCCTACCAGACAATCCTTCTATTCCATTTCTTCATTTTTACCCAAGAGATAAAAGCATATGCCTTGAGTAAAGACTTAAACATGAATGTTTATAGCAATTTATTTTTTTAACAACTCTGTGTTAGGGTGGTCAAGAATGATCCCCAAAGATGTTCATGGCCTCGTGCTCAGAATCTGAACGTTAACCTAATATGACACAAAGGACTTCACTAATGTGATTAAGTTAAGGCCCTTGAGATGGGGGAATGACTCCCAGTCATCCAGGTGGGTCTAATGTAAACACAAGGTCCTCATAAAAGGGAGGCAGGAGGAGTCACAGATGTGACATAGAAGCAAGACATTAGAGACATAAGCCACCAACTGTCTGGCGACACCTAGAAACTGGAAGAGGCTCTTTAATTTTTACCCGGTTAGATTCACTTTGGAATACTAACTCCCCTAAAAAGAATAACTCTGTGTTGTTTTAGGGCAATAAGTTTGTGGTAATTGTTAGAGCAGCAACAAGAAAACTAGTAAAGAATCCAAAATGGAAATGACCCAGATATCCACCAAGAAGTGAAAGGCTAAATAAAGTACGTTATATCCAAATGCTGAAATACTACTCAGCAATAAAAAGAAGCAAGCTATAGATGTATGCAACAACATGGATAAATGTCAAGATTAACATTTCAAGTGAAATAACTAAACAAAAAAAAGACCAAATATCGCATGATTCCATTTACATAAAATCCTAGAAAATGAACTTTTTCAGTGCAGTGACCCTTTACTGCAAGGGTAGAAGGTAGAAAGGGGAGCGGGGTGGGAAGAACCACCAAGAGGTACGCGAAAGCTTTGGGGAATGATAGGCATTGTGTTTGTTTTTTGCTTCAGAGCAGATTACCATAAGCTTAAAACTACCCAGTTATCACCTCGGTTTCTGAGTCAAGATGCAGGCACACCTGGGGGCCTCTGACTCACCCAGGGTGCTGTAACGGAGGGGTTGGCTGGGCTGCAGCTTGGTCCAAGGTTGGACCACGGAAGGCTCTGCTTCCAGGTCACATGGCTGTCCGTGGGTTCAGCCCCTTGTGGATGCTGGGCAGGGGGCTTGGTGTCTCCCTGGTTTCCTGGCTCCCCTCAGTTCCTTGCCATGTGGTTACCCCCACAGGGAGTCTCACACCGTGACAGATTGTTTCATGAATATGTCAGGGAGAGCATGCACTACAAGATGGGAAGTCCAATCTCATGTACCACAATCAGAAGCAGCATCCCATCACTTTGTTGTGTTCTACTTATCAGAAAAGTATCACAGCTCCTGCCCATAGGGTGGTTGTTTTAGTCTATTGGGGTTGCTATAACAAAATACCACAGAGGGCCTCCCTGGTGGCACAAGGGGGTAAGTCTCAGCCTATAAAGCTATCTGCAGCATGAGTTCGATCCCCCGACCAGGGAACTTCCCACATGGCGCAGCAGACCACTCCTGTCTCACCCGCTGCTCCCCTCAGCAGTGTGTTTCAGTAGATCTGCCTGTTCTGCTCCTCACTCTGTTTCTGGGGAGTCCCCTCACCACCACCCCCACCTCTGGCCTACACTCTAGTTCTTGTATGCATAAATAAATAAATCTTTAAAAAATACCATGGAAACTGGGTGGCGTATAAAATAAGTGACACATATTTTTCATAGCTCTGAGGCCTGGGAAGTCCAACATCAGAGTGCCAGCAGATTTGGGGTGGTGGCTGGTGAGGACCACTACCTGGTTCTGAACCAGTGCCTTCTCCCCCTGTCTGCACGTGGAACAAGGACAGCTAGTTCTCCAGGGTTTCTTTTATAAGGGCACCCATCTCATTCTTGGAGACGCAACCCTCATGACCTAACCACACATCCGGACGCCCCACTGCCTGACGCCATCACACTGGACATTAGGGTTTCAACATCTGTGCTTGGGGGGATACAGGTGCTCAGATCACAGCAGGGGTCCAGGCAGGCTTGGCCACCAGATGGCAGGAGGGTCACAGGCCACCTTAGACTCTGTCAACACAGGCACTGTCATTTACTTGATTATGCTGATAACTTTATGGGTAAACATTTAAGCTGAAACTGACTCAATTGTATATGTTAAATATGTGGGGGTTTATATGTCAATAATGCCTCAATACAGTTGTAAAACACCAACCAACAAAAATTTTGACAAGCTGATTATAAATTTAACATGCAAAAACAAAGAGGTATTTCCGTCCGGAGAGGAGTCTTGCCATCACAGCCTTGAGGACTTGTTTGAGGGGGAGGTCAAAAATGGGGGAGGGAGGGGCACAAGGCTGATGGGGACGGTTCCCCAGTGATGTTGTGGTGGGAGATTTATGGGGACTACACCTGAAGGGAGAAATCAAATATTGTGCAAAAATGAACAATGTAAGAAAATAAAAAAGCTTAATCAATAAAAAATAAAATAAAATAAAAACTACCATCATTAACAGGATGTAGCATTTGCACAGGGAGAGAAAAATGGTCAACTGAACCTGATTAGAGGACCTAGAAGTTGCCCCCCACATGTGGAAACTCGATAAATAACAGAGCTGGCATCTAAATCAATAGGGGAAGATGGACTTCTAAATAAATAAAGCAGAGACAATTGGGGATCCATATGGAAATGAACAAAATTGGTTATTTACCTCAGAAATCACAAAAATAAATTTCAGGTGGAGTAGAAAACTAGATGTTTTAAGAGAAGCATTTTAAAACTTTTAGAAGAAAATATGTCACTATATATATATATATATATATATATATATATATATATATATCATTATGCCTTTTGTGCAGGAATTTTTAAACAACACATGGATAATATAAGTTATAAAGGAAGAGAGTAATTAATTTGATTACCTGAAAATTATAATCTTCCATACCACAAAACACCATCTATAAATGAAAAGACAAGTCACACAAAAAGATAAATTATTTACAAAATCTATAACTGAGCAAAAGATTTGTACCCATGTGTTAAAGAAAAAGTTCTCAGAATCAGTAAGAAAATTATCAATGCAGTAGACAAATAGACAATTATATGAAGAGATAATTCAGCCAAGAAAACCCCAAATTCTGTACATTTGTGAAAATATTCTCAAATCTACTAGTAATGAGGGGCGTGTAAATTAGAAAAATAATAAGAATATTTACACTCATAAAACAAGAAAAATTAAAAAGTCTAATAATACTAAACATTGGCAAAGAAATGGAAAAAAACATGACAGCGGGCCTCCCTGGTAGCGCAAGGTTAAAATCTCAGCCCTATCAAACTATCTCCAGCCACTGTGGCACGAGTTCAATCCCTGGCCAAGAAGCTGACCCACATGGCGCAGCAGACCTCTCCTGTCTCCCCGCTGCTCCCCTCAGCAGTGTATTTCAGTGGATCAGCCTGTTCTGTTCTCCCCTCTGTTTCTGGTGAACCCTTTCACCCCTACCCCCAACTCCACCCCCGCACCTCTGGCCTATACCCCAGTTCTTGTGTGCATAAATAAATAAAATAAATCCTTTAAAAAATAAAAAAAAGGAGTAATTTAATAAAGATTTTAAAAAGCAGGCTTACTCCTTCCCATGCCTAAACAATCCCATCCTAAAACCCTCAGCTAAGGCAGAGTAGGTCGACATCCAGGGAGGGGGTGACCTGGGGTGGGGTGTCCGAGCCCTGGAAGAGTGATCAAGCATCCACATGGGCCAGAGGACCACTGATGTGGGGAGTCAGCACCCAGCAAGAGAAGGAAATCCACATGGGGTCAGCCCCAAAAAGGTGTTGGAGTCCAAATGCGTGTGTGTGTGTGTGTGTGTGTGTGTGTGTGTGTGTGTGTGTGAGATATTCATGAATGGGGGTGCTGTCCATCGTGGGGTGTGAGCCCAAACAGTGTGAGCAGAGGTCTCAGGTGACAGGGCAGCTTGCCACGGGCACACAGGTCCCATGAGTGATGACAGATGGCCACAAACCAGGTGACCCACTGAAGGGTATCGAGTCTGATTCCGATACGGGCGCGGTAGTAAGGGCAGGGTTGACAATGAGTATGGAAAATCGGTTCTTAAGCAGAAATTCATCAAATGGGAAAATATTTTAATTATCATAGGAGACCTGTTCTTCTCTTTTGGAAAAAGGAGTTACAAGTCTGGAAAGGGAGAAAAGCAGGAACAGCTCTGGGCAGCAGGCAGGCACAGTAAGTTCCCCCTCAACACCCTCAGCAGGTTCTGAGTAACTGTGACTTTAAGCCAGATGATGAGTAACAAAACCAGGTCCTCAAATGACATCATTTCATTCAACTTCAGCTGGGATTTTATTTTTCTCATCAATGTTATAATGCAACATTATTTGAGGAACTGTTATATGTCCTCATGGCAAGTGGAAGGGCAGGGGAGGGCAGCACCTCTCCGCCTGTGAGCGCACCTAGCACCCAGACCTCAACTTCTGGTGTCACTCTTGATTGAAAAATACCAGGGGTCTTTGAAGAAATGGCTGCTTCCAGGGTCAGGCAGAAAAGGCACAAAATGAGCCTGGTGCATCTTGGGCAAGGAATGAAGGATGAAGGGGGCATGGCAAGAGGACACAGAAGCCAGCTCAAAAGGGCTTGTACCAGTCAAGTCAGAATCAGCTGAACCTGAGCATACATGTGAATTTATAGCCCACTGAGTAAAAGCCAAAGTCCTGAGTCAGCAAACCATTGCCACGGCCTGTTTTTGAAGGGCCCACAAGCTAAGAATGCTATGTACAGGGAAGCATTTGCCATCAGTTTGACAAATGGTGCCATTCTAATTAAAATCAAATGAATTTAATTCAAAAGAATTAAATACCTCAGAATTAACCTAAGGACTTAAAAGTCTTATACAAGGAGAATTTTAAAATGTTATTAAAGGGCTTAGATAGATAAGGACATTAGGAGGGGAAGGATAGCCAGTGTTCATGGATGAAAAGAATCGATACAATCAAAATGACTCTTCTGCCTAAAATGGTATATAATTTTGACATAATCTCCTTTAAAATACCCGAATGTAAATAAAAAAAAAAATTAACCACCCAGTTAATAAATGGCTAGTAAATATGAACAGACAATTCACCAAAGAGCATAATCCGGAAGTTATGTTAATCATAGCTTCCAATAAGAGAAATGCAGGTTCAAACCACAATACGAAACCATCTCACACCTGTGCGAATGGCACACATCAGAAACAGGTCCACCAAGCACTAGAGAGGCCGTGGTGGAGAAGACGCCCTTTCACACCTGTAACCAGAAAGGGGCAGGCTCGTGCAGGGCCCCCGCCACTGTCAGCGCTGCCTTGGCCCCCCATTCACCCTTGGGGGGTGGGGAAGTCCTGAATGCAGGCCAAATATCCCAGGTGCCAAGATAAATTAGCACCCAGCTCCCCAAAAGAAACACGGGCTCTTGAGCACCTCATAACTAAGATTAGAATGAGGAGCTCAAGATTCTGGTTAAAGGAAAGATTTATTGAGCAAGAAATAGAGCCCCAAGCATACCCGCTGAAACAAAGAGACTCTCTGAGGTGCTTGGTGAGGGATCTAGATGGGCTGTAGGGCTGGGATTGAAAACAAAGGAGTTAAACTGTACTGGCTGATACAACAAGGAAAGTGGCCTTCGCCAGTGTCCATTTGTCCATCCTAATGTGGCCCATCTCTTGTTGCTAATTGTGAGCACCAAGCAGCAGCAGCTTGGGGGCCATTCCAGGCCCTCCTATCTCAGAAACCATGTTCCCACAGGTCCAGTTTGACCTGGCCTGCTGTGATGGTCTGAAGAGGTAAGCGCCGGAATGCAAGGCTGGGGGAAAATTAGTAAAAAACAAAACAAGAAAACACTTTGGATCGAGGAAACTCACGGCAGCAGGTGTCTGGACCCAGAGGCATTAGAATTGCTTGGCTTCTTGTCCACCAGCACAATAAAAATAATGGAATAACAAAGCTCTGTCCTTGAGTCCTGTTCCTCTCCCTGCCCTGGGACTCCTCCTGTCTCACGCTGTTGGTGAGAATGTAAACTGGTGAAACCATTATAGAAAACAGTCTGTATTTACCTTAAAACACTAAAAATGGAAACACTGTGTGACCTGGCCATCCCACTCTTGGGCATATATCTAGAGACTAGGAAACCATCATCAAAACTCTTATGTTAAAAAAAACACCGTATGTTCTACAATGTTCATAGCAGCATCTGCTACACAGAAGCAGCCCAGGTGTTTGTGGAAGGATGACTGGATGAAAACGTGGCCCAAGCACACCACGGAGCACTCCAGGAAAGGATGAAGTGCAGCTGTTCTCAACACAAATGAGGGGACTTTGAGAGAATTAAGGGCAGTCAAGTGAGTTAGAACGACAAAAACAGAAAGTGGACATGTAAACCATCTAAAGCCAGGAATAGGGGTTTGAAAGGGTGAAGCAGGAAAAAAAAATTAATAAAAACCTAAAGAATAATCATTTTTAAAATGAAGAAATAAAGCACTTTTTTAATAGTAAAAATAATTATTTTACAAGGCAACAATGTAAAATAATATAAAAAAGTAAGCAATGTGAGTAAGTGAAGCCAGGAGAAGGCAAGCCCTTCAAAGGAAAGGTGACAAAGGGAACTTTCTTCAGTGAACAAGCAAGAACAAAAAGTTACACAGAGGTAAACAGTCCACAAGCCTCAAAATACTCTCCTGCCAAGGAGGAGAATAAAAAAGATAAAAACTGCTAAAAAACAGAATCAATGCAGGGACAATGCCACCAACAAAGAAGAAGAAAAAGAAGGACATTTAAAATACAGAAAAGGGGGACCTCCCTGGTGGCGCAGGGTTTAAGTCTCAGCACTGTAACGTTGTCCGCAGCCACTGCAGCATGCGTTTGATCCCCAGCCAGGGAGCTTCCCACATGGCACAGCAGACCTCTCCTGCTTCACCCGCTGCTCCCGTCAGGAGCGTATTTCAATGGACATGCCTGTTCTGCTCCCCACTCTGTCTCTGGTTAATCTTCTTACTCCCCTTCACCTCTGGCCTATACCTCAGTTCTTGTATGCATAAATAAAATAAATCTTAAAAAAAAAAATAGAAAAGGGCCTGAGGAGTGGGAAGCATTTTGCAGGCCTGTGAAGAGAAACTGAAACTCAAAATAAAAATAAAGGAAGGAGGGAAGGAGAAAGGGAGGAGGAAGGGAAGAGGAAAGGAGGAAGAAGGGAGTGGGAGGGAGAGCTTAATATCTACTTACCTCAGGAAGTGAAACTATGTCAGATGGGTGTTTGGGAGGAGGAAAACCTCAGGGAGACCATGGTTTGGCCTCTCCATTCTCCAGAAGTTCCTGACTCCTGCCCTTGGGTGTCAGCTGAGAATCCAGTTTTCTTCAAGTAATCAGGAAACATTAGGGGAGTTCCCAACCTCAGGCACCCTGGGAGGCTCTGGGTTGCTGTTGGCTTCAGGTGCGGCTCCCGTGTCTGCTGCCTCCCCAGCCTCCCTCCTGCCCAGTCTCAGAGGCAAGACCAAGGTGGTAAGTCCAGGGGCTCCTGGGGGCACAGTCCCAGAGAGAAGTGCTGAGGGAGAAGCAGATCCACTCGGGAGGGTCCTCTGGCTGGAAAACAGGCTAGGGAGAGCTGCCTCAAGAGAAAGGGTCCTGTGTACGTAACCCCAGGAAAGTAGAACGCCCAAGTCACGGAGACATGGACCCGGGAGGGTATTCGTGGCCATTTGCGTGAAGATGACTGCGCAGACTGCATGTGTCTCCCCAAATTCATGTGCTGAAACCCTAACCCCCATCATGAGAGTAACAGAAGTGGGGCCTCTGGGATGTGAAGAGGTGGATTCAGTAAAAGAGAATCCAAGAAACCCTCCTGTTTAGGGCGCCATCTGTGAGAAAAAGCGGCTCTCATCAGACACCACATTTGCTGAGAGGATCCTCAACTTCCCACCCATGAGAATGGTGGGAAATTAATGTCTGCTGTTCACAAGCCGCCCCGTCCATGGTGTCGCGCTCCAGTCTCGCCAGCAGAGTCAGACTTCATAATTACTCCCGTTACTCACTTTGGGTTGTCTTTTCTTCCTCAACCCGCAAGCTTTATATAATGAGCACCACATGGATCTAGTTATAGATAGGTAAGGTAGAGACACTAAAATACAACCAACCCTCTCCTTTGGATTTGAATATAAACCCAAAAACTTTGCACAGAGCAATGGGGGCAAAGCAGCCCTGATTTCCAGGGTGAGGTGCTGAATTTTCTGTGCAGGACTTGCAAAAGAGAGCTATAGAAGCCAACTGTGTGACCCCAAACATATCAGCCACCTTGGGGGTAGGAAAGGGTTGAGACTGAAGTTGGGGGAGGCGTGGCACAAGAGGCAGAGAAGAGAAAGAGGGTTGGGATTTTTTTTTTTTTTTGAGAAAGTCATAGGATTTGGGGGGAGAAGGAAAAAAGAGTTTGTCATTCACATTAAACCAAAGTGGTCAGAACTATAAGGGACCACTTGGAGAATGGAGTAGGTGTAGCAGATAGTACTGGGCTGCTATTGGCAAAGTTGTCAGAGGTGGAGTGACTGGCTGACCCTTTGTAGGGTGGTGTAGAGGGGGCTGTCTAGGGAGGAGCTGCAGGCCCAGGATGGCAGATCCAAGGCTGCTCGGAGCCTGGACTAAGCGCCATGGCCTGGGGGGGAAGATGAGGCCTAAAGACAAATCTGATGGCACTCCTGCCCCCTGCAGCTTCTGGCTGCGAGGAAATATGAATAGCTGCTGCTTTGGGAGAAAGGGGGCTCGCTGCAGGATTGGGAATCTGGAGTGGGCAATAGGATCAACCCGAGCTTCAGGGGGAGGGACCAGCTCAATAGGGGCAGAAGCCCTTGTTCCACTGCCCCCAGGGGCAGGGGGAGGATTGACTGGGCAGCTGGTTTTGCAGGCCTCAGAGCCGCATCAGAGAGGCGTGCCTGGCCCTTAGGGGAGGGTCAGCCCAAGCGCCCAGGTGTCCTCTGGCCACGTTTCCTTGCTTAGGAAGGCAGAATGCGGGGCTACAGTCTCACTAGGGAAGTATGTTAGAGAAAGACAAAGACACACACGGGGTGATTACTCTGAGGCCGTACGTAGAACCTACCCTGGGTCGGGGCAGTGGGGGCAAGGAGATGAATGACACTGAATTTCAGGGCAAAGGCCCTGGAGGGGGGCTACAAAGAACTGCGGGACTGACTGCACCTGGGTATCAGACAACGCTGTGTGGGAGCAGGAGCCTGTTCATGCTGCTCACTTCCCTCTCCCCACCCTTCTAGTCCTTCCCAGGGGCCTGATCTCCTGTGACCTCACCCTCCCGTCCTCGACATGTGTTTGCATCCTCAGGCGAACTGCTGGAGCTGAAAAACTGCCTTCAATGTCTGGCCTGAGACACCCTCTAATGGAATTTTTCTCCCCAAGCTTCAGCCCCTATACATTTGTCCCCTTCCACTGCACCTTTTGGATCTGGGTGCTTTCTATCAGACTCAGTTTGGTTTTTTTTTAAAGATTTATTTATTTATGCATACAGGAGCTGGGATATAGGCCACAGGTGTAGGGGTGGTGAGAGGATTCACCAGAGACAGAGTGGGGAGCAGAACAGGCAGACAGACTGAAATACACTGCTGAGGGGTGCAGCGGGCGGCAGGAGAGGTCTGCTGTGCCATGTGGGAAGCTCCCTGGTCGGGGATCACTGCCAACACTTCATAGCACCACCAGGGAGGCCCAGACTAAGTCGTTCTTTTAGAAGGTGGGTCTGGGCCAACGTGGAGCCTCCTGAACTCAGGTTGGGTAAAACGTTCTTTCTCTGAGAACATTTCCCACTAGGGAGTCTGGGAAGAGGAGGAGTACCTCAACTCCTTAGGATGGACTGGGAAATGACAGGAAAGGCATTTAGCCACAGACCATCCAGGACCTCAGCTAAGATGGCAAAGGGCCAAGGGTCCGCGACCCTGCGGGCGCCAGGGAACTCCAGGCAGGGACCTCTACTCCGAGCTCCAGCGCCTCAAGGTAGTAAAACGAGATGTGGCGTTATCGTGACCACATGCGCGGAAGGACACGGCACCAGGCGCTTTCCGCTGCGTGGAAGCTCTTGGCCCGTGGGTGCGGCCGCGTGCAGAGTGCGAGAACCCACGCAGCACCCGGTGTCTCTCGGCCTCTGCCCCTTCAGGCAGGTGTCTGTGGTGCTTACAGAATCGGGAGGCAGTGGGGCTCCATCTCACCTCCTGGGTGCGGCCCGGCTTCTGACAGGCGCGGTTTTACACTGACATGCTTATTCCCTGACTCCAAGCAGAAGAAGGCTCAGGCAGAGCTGCCCGGAGCCAGCCCACACTGGCTTACAAGAACTGGCTGTTGAATTTTCCAGAAGTTTGTGAGCTGTTGTTACAGGCAATGTCATTTGAAATTAAATTATATAAACCGACAATTACATCACATTAAAGACCTAGGTAATAAATACTAAAAACTCATCGCTTGCTAATTATTTGGCTGTGTTATGTTATTATCCGTGCTCTGGGTCATGTCCTCCCATTTTATCCGAACGGTAGAAATATTATAAAACAGAGCCTTGCACAGCTCCCCCCTAACGCCGGGTCCAGTGGCTTCACTTAGGTCGTTCTAAATGGGCCTTGGAACTCAACACCCAGCCCCACCTCCAAAGAGCTGGTTTTTAACCATTTCCCAGCGCCCCACTGGACTCCCGGGACCTGAGGGAGATCAGGTAGCACAACCCGCCTCAGCCCCCTGGAGGCTGCCGACTGCCCCGCCTGTCCACACAGCCTCCGCCGTGCAGGGGAGGGCCACACTGCGTTGACTGGCTTTACATTTACTTACTTTACTTACTTGAAGGACATCTTGCCCAGATGGTCACCCGCAGCCAGCAGTGCTGCACAGCTGGCTGAGGAAATATTTTCCCAACTCCGCCTGGTTTCCTTTGCAACAGGAACAAAACTGGCTCTAAGGAATGCAGCTGGAGGTAAGTAAATAGGGCAGCTGTGATGTGAGTTCCAGCTGAAATAAAGAAAAGTTATGTGTCTGGTTTGTATTAAAAGAAAACTTAAAGATTCAGATTTTCCTGCCTTCCTGCCCTCCCGTCTCTCTCCTACAACAGGACTCAGTCTGTGCTCGCTGCGCCCCCCTTCCCGGAGGCACCGGGCACCTGGCTGTCCCTTGGCGCTGGTACAGGGTAAACTTGCCGTCTTCTGGACACTTGTTTCCAGTGGCAGAGCTATTTATTCCTCTTTTCAGAGTGGGCATTGCTAGACTTCGTGGGACTCTTTCAAGGACCCACATTCAAGGGTCCACTGTTCTGAGTTGGGGTGACCCTCCAGACCCAAAGGGAGGGTAAAGGGCAGAGGGACATCCAGCTGCTTTAGGAATTCGGATGCAGCACTGACCCTCCCTGAAAATAGCAACTTTCTTTCCCACCCGGAACCTGATGGTCAATGACGGACGTTAGGGATGAACTGAGCATGTGCACTGCGTGTTGACAAAACCAGACTGCACAGTCCATGCACAGACTGCACAGAAATGCTCCATTCACTAAGTTTGATTTGTTCCCATGTATATGTCAGGATGTGTGTAGACACTACTGTGAACCTGAATATGTGTGGCGGGGGGAGCGGGCGCAGCTGTGTGTGAGGGCCATTCTGCACATCCTTTGTGTTTGCCGGTGTGATTGTGTGTGTGCAGGAGGGAGCACAAGTCTAGTTGAAATACTTGGAAAACATCATCATCTTCTAAAAATAGAGGAACTGAAACATTTTGAAGAAGGGACTTTTTAAAAATACCCAAACATATTTCTTTTTAAAGACTTCCCATGCTCTCCCTACACGGAATGGAAAAACACCAAACATTTGCATTTTTTCTGTCATGATAAGGTGTCTTGATTTCATTCAGCAACAGGATTTCATTATTCAGTTTAAGCTAAAAGTTCGCAAGAGGGAAGGATAGAACGAGGAAGATGAGAGGTCATGGCCCGAAGAGGCCAGTTTGGATGTTTCCAGCTTCTCTCCAGCTGCCACCGTCTGCCTCTAAGACATCTTGGCCTAATTCCCACACTTCACAGGAAGGAGCTTGTCACTAGCTGTGGCTCAGTTTGGTACGTGGAGGACAGACTACGTCCTTCTTCCTTTCGAGGACAAGGAAACACAAAGAATACATGAGAATTCTATTGTAGTAGAACAAACTTAGAACCGGGAGGAATTGTCTACTTTCTTGGTCATGAGAAACAACAAGGACTTTCTGGTGTTTGTGAAGTTTTTCCAGATGATTCTAACAGGAGGGGATGTTGACATGAATTGGGAGTGGGGTCACAGAGAGATACATCATCAGCAGGACAAACTCTGGAAGCATTGACAATAAACATTATGCTGCTGGTTGAATAGAGGGCTCTGTCTATCAACTCATTCGATCTTTAATGCAACTAAGTCAGGATAGTTATCATCTTATTTCACACGAGGAAAATGAGACACGGAGAAGACTGGCTTGCATGGTGGATCCAGGTTTCACACCGGGATGCTCCAGCCTGAGTCCACTTTGTCAGCCACGAGGCCATCCTGGTCCTGCCAGCTCAGCTCGAGGACTCGGTTCACTCCAGAAAAGTCAATGCCTCTTCTTACTGCTGGCCTGCAGAGGTTGGGGCCAAAGTGAGTGGCTATGATAGGCTCCCAGCTGCTGGGGGTATTTCCAGGTAGGTGTAACCATTCCATAAAAACTGGAAGCTGGAAAGAAACCTCGGGAAGTCCCTGTCCTCATGGGTTTGGGGATGGGAAATTTCTGGCAGGAAAGAAAATATCATTAATTGAGCACCTGGAATGTGACAGCTGCTTACTCCTCTCCTGTCACATCACCAGCAGGACAACAAACCCTTTGCTCTGTTTCCCCCTAGAGCAAAAACCTGCCCTGCACACAGACTCTTCTAAGGAAATTTGTCCTGCCTGCAGTTCCCTGGACTTTGTAATTCTCCTTGCATACAATTGATTGGGACAAAGTGACCCAAGAGCAGTCAATTCACACCATGCCCAGTCCTGGCTAATAAGGCTAACCAAGACATCCAGATGGCTGCATTCAAGAATTTGGGCTGGGAATCATTGGAAGGAGGAGGCAGGTAGCAGAGGAAGTTGAGGTGGGAAGATTATAATATAGAGAGAAGGAAAAAGCCATGATGGTCAAGATGAGGTTATGAGGGACCAGAGACTGGGAGTGAACTGAAAAAGGGAGGGGAAGGGGAGAGGAGGGGAGGGGAGTAGTGGGAAGCAAAAGAGAGGGGAAAGGAGTGACAAAGCAGGGGAGGGAGAAAGTTGCTGAACTCCAATGGCCTTTTGGTTTCAGAACCACTACCAGTCCATGTAGGCCCTAAAGCAGATTGAACAAGCTCTCTACAACCTTAAGGCCAACTTAGATATAATACCAATATTTTCCAATGTTGGTGTTGTTGTTGTTGTTGGAGTTCAAACAGAATCAGTGTTATCCTGTAAAAAGCCTTTTGCTGATGATTTGTGTTACCAAATGTCATTTGGGGTGGGTGGAAATTAGTTAAGGCAGGCAAACTTGACAGAACATGAGATTTATCCTATTTCTGTTTGTAGGAAGTAACCACATGTCCCATACATTAATAGTTAATTAATACGGATTATTTTAGTGCTGCACAACAAATACATATTATTCTAGTGCTTTACTTTCCACAAACTTGGTTTAGGTGCTGTAAAAACGTAGTATGCTTGGTGACTTGAATGCAGAGGGTTGGGGGGAGAATGCGTGAGAACTGCAGGGGGATATTCTATGCACATTTCACAGATCCTCAAACTGAGACTCAAAACCTTGAGCCTCTGAAACAAGATGTGCAGCTAGAACATGTCAGAGACATAAACAGAGTTAGATTTTGACTTCATATTCCAGCAGTTCAAAAAGCTGGAAATCCTAAAATTTTCCACTTCAAAACTATTGGATCCTTCACAAAATATAATTATTATTTCAATGCTAAGCTCATGGTAAATAACTCTACACGGACACACACCCTCTTCCCCCCGCCCACCCCCACAACAGACTTTTAAAAACCCAAGAACTAAACCATGCTATGAATGTAAGCATGAGAAGAGGTGAGGGTTCCCCTGGGGCAGCTGGCATCAGGGTTGCCCTTGGGAGGACCCTGGAGGACAGACATGGGCCATCAGTGACGTGGTTCCTGGTGAGGAGTACTACTAACTTCCTGAAGACACAAGTGCAAATTTTCACGGAGGAAAGCATCTTCATCTTAGTTTAGAGGACTCACCAGAGACAGAGTAGGGAGCAGACAGGCAGATCTACTGAAATACACTGCTGAGGGGAGCAGCAGGGAGACAGGAGAAGTCTGTTGCACCATGTGGGAAGCTCACTGGCCAGGGATGGAACTCGTGCTGCAGTAGCCGCCAATTGCTTCATAGTGCTGAGACTTAACCCCTTGCATCATCAGGGAGGCCCCGCCACTTGCTTATTTTTGAGGGATCCAGGCCCTACTTCCTTGGCTGCTCCCATCAGGGGAGGCAGGGAAGTCAAAGCATCACTGTGGACACAGAGGCAGCCAGCTGCTGAGGGAGCTCCTCGGAGCTACAGCTGTGGGGGTACATCAGGGAGCAGGCTGTGAAGGCCCCGAGCCCTCCTAGAGACCTTCTGAGCCCACCCAGAGGCCACAGTTTGGTGAACAGGGTTCCTTAAATACCATCTTATTTGAGTGAACAGAAGTTCTGCGTCCCCTCCAGGCCTGGGGGCTTCGAGGCTTTGCCTTCATTTTCCCAAGGTCAGAAATTACTCTGTAGTTCACTTGGCTCAATTTCTCTTTGGAGTAGAACTAAGACAGCTTTTAACTAGAAGTTTTCTCCCCCTTGAAATGCACCCACCCGTCCGACAAGACTTCTGGCCTCAGATCACAAATTCTTCCTCCTTTCCTTCCCCGGAGAAGCAACTCTGAGGGTGATGGATTGGTTGGCATTTGTTAGTGCAAATACAAAGGGAGCTGCTCTGCTAACATTTCAATGGATGTTATTTCCTCCTAGGTGCTGACTTTTAAAAATTGCTGTTAAAGGAACTTTGTAAGGTCATATGGGCCTCAGGGAGTGTGTTTCAGCATCAGGTCTATATCGTCGTCACACCGGGAGTAGTTTCCATTCACAGCTACATGGCTGACCCCTGTCCTCACCCAACCCCCTTCTCCTTGGTAACCACTTCGTTCTAGAATCTAAACATTAGTTTTGTTTTGTTTTGTTTGTTTGTTATTTGGTTTATCTTTCATAGTTGAGTGAAATCTAGATCATCCTGCAGTAGAGTTTCCTTGGCTCCATCAATAGGCTTCATGGGAAATCCAGATACACACAGAAGTTTGAGAGTCTGTTATAGCACAAGAACAGGAGCGACAACCACGGGAGGCACTGAAAAGAGGAGGCACAACTGCTGCACTTCTCCCTGAAAAGAGGAGGCACAACTCCCTGACTGGGAGGCCGACAGGTCTCAAAGTACACAATGTACTTCCAGGCTGGAACTGGGGAGACCCAAATTACAATCAGAGAGGTCCAGAGATAAAGTGCTGACAGACGCCCTTCTGAGAAAGTGACAAACATGGAGTGGCTTCTAGCTGGTTAGAACTGGGAGATAAAAACAAGGAGGACAGAAAGTATAAAAGAGAGAATGGAAATAAAAACTGCGCACTGCTGCCCCGCTGCCCCTGCCCACCCACCGCTGGGCACAAGGCGCTTCAGTGTCATTATTTGTCTTGCTCATCTCTCGCCATTAGGACCTGTTACACTGGTCAACAGTGAGATCGTTATTGACTTTAAAAGGCCCTAATCTGTAGTATCTTGGTGTGCTGAACATGAATATAACCCTGAAAATTTTTTATTAGCTCTCGTTTTGAACATATTTCATATAATTCATTTTACATGTATCACCATGTAAATTTATCCAGTAGGACTGCAACAACATCCTAAATCAGCCTAGAATGATGTAACATTGCATCACATTGCATAACAACATCATGCACACATCATTCAGAGTTGATTGCATCATTTTTTGATGCAATGCAATGCTACTGCCAGGCGGCTGCTGAAGTAAGCTGACGTCAGTAGTGCACTATAGAAAGTCCTGTCAGAAAGTGGGAGCATTGAAAATATTTCAGACTTTGTGTGAGACAGTTGAAGCTACTGTGCCATAGAACTGTTATTACTTTATCCATTTAGGCACAATACAGAACAGTCATGCCTCAAAAGTGCGTAAATAGCATGGACAATTTCTGCTCTATTTGTGGGGAAGTGACATTTGCCAACTGGAAGAAAATTATCACTTCTCAAGTGAAGAAGGCTTATCATGTTTACTTCAGATGCAAGGTTGGTGACCAAGACAAGCCTTGGGCCCCGTATATATGCTGTGCTACATGGGCAACACAGCTTTCACAGTGGTTAAATGGCAAAAGACCCCAAGCAACCACATAAAAGACTGTTACTTCTGCTTTGTTCCTCCTCTTTCTGGCAGAATAACGAAGCAAAAGAAGTTGAGAATAGACTACCCAAACATTCTGTCTGCATTGAGACCAGTTTCACATGGTGAGGGACTTCCTATTCCAGAACCTCCAGCAGAATATTCTCTTGATTCATCTGATGAGGACAAGGGTGAGCCGACCTGTTCTTCTCCTGTTCCATCAGCATGCAGTGATTCAGATTTTCACTGTAGTGCATCGTCAACTCCACACAGACTAACACAGGAAGAACTCAGTGACCTGGTTCATGATTTGGAGTTATCCAAGAACAAGGCAGAATTGTTAGGATCAAGACTCCAACAATGGAATCTTCTAGAAGAAGATGTCACAATTCCTTTCTATCAAAAGTGCCACCAGCAGTTGGAGCCTTTCTTCAGAAAGGAAAGTACTCTGGCATTCTGTTCCAATATTGAGGGCCTCATGAATGCCTTAGAAATCACTCATGACCCACAAGAAGGAAGACTATTTCAAGACCCTTCGAAACTGAGTCTTAAGGTTGTGCTTTTGCACAATGGAAACCATCTTCCATCTATTATATTCCTGAACAGCTGTATAAGATACAAGCAAAGAAATCTAAGTAGTGTATGACTTGATTTTTTACCGGTATTAACCATTGGCCTATTACTACTGGCATGCATTTTGTGATATAAACATCCTTTATTGCAGATTACAAAAAAAAAACTAGAGCCCAAATTAGAATTTGACTGTCATATTCTTATTGAGCACATACAAATTGATAGGAAATGACTAATTTTATTTCAGTAACATGAGTTTTGTAAAAATTTGTTGACCAGTGTTACCAATCCCTACAGTCTGTGACCTCGATGTCAGCTCTGTGGAACCTGAGGGGAGGAACTCTCCTGAGAGCCTGGGCGCTGGTGACTTACACTCCCTGACAATGGTAATAGAAACGGTGGGCACAGTGACTATAGGAAGCTTTTACTAGCCGGTCCTGGGTGCCAGGCGCTCTTTCTAAGTATTTGTTTCCTTGGCACTGTGACCCTGTGAGGGAGGCACTAGTATTATCACCATTGTGCAGATTAAGAAACTGAGGCACAGAGAAAGTTTTCTCAGGTCATATAACTAGTAAGTAGCACAGCTTAAAACTGATCTCAGGAAGTTTCACTCTTCATTGTCTGCTCTGAGCCATACAGTTGCTCCATACAATGGCAAAGGACACTTTGTTCTTTTTAAATCCTTGTGGGGAGTGAGAGGGAAAGAAGTACAGAGTAGAGGTAAAAGGAAGAAGATGGAAGGACAGGTGAGTTCCATTTGGCCCACCTGTCCCCAGTCACTGCACATTAACATGGAGATAACAAACAGGGCCCAGGAGCAAAGAGAAGAAAGGGGGCCTCCATTTATATTTCAGTCTGTTTACCCAGGTAATACCTTCCTGCTGGCCCTTTCCTGCTTCCAGGAATGCAGTCTCTTTCCTTTGTTCGAGATGTTCTTTCTCCTCATTGAAACCTGAAAAATCCTCCTGACCCTCCCAAGCTCCCTGGAAAGCCTCAGGGGACTCCGCCCTCAGAGCCTGCAGTGACCTTGGCCGTCTTTGCCACATATGTGCTCCCATCTGCCTCTAGTCCTGTGTACTTTGAAAGCAGGACCTCACAGTCCCTTCTATCACTGCAGTCCTCATGCTTGCACATACAGACAATAACTAGAAAGAAAGGAATGAGGGGTGGAACACTCACCGGGCACCTACTCTATGCCTGCCAACACTAGACCTTGTGGTCTCTGGGTGTGTGGATTTGTCCCTGATGGCAAAGAGTTACAGTCACGAGGAACAGGTGTGCCCCCAAGAAAGTTAGCACTGGGGCATCACGGCGGGCATGTCGCCGCGAGTCACCATGCCTGGCTTCATCGCTCCTCCTGGCACAAGGGTTTGGCTAAGCTCTGGCCTGTTCCCTAGGATTCTGTAACCTCCAGTAAGTTTCCACAGAGACATCTTTAAATGGAAAGGCCCCTGGACTCACGATTTAGCAGATGGGCAGAGCCAGGGTTGAGGAGCTGGCTGGGCCACCTCCCATGCTGGGCTAGGGTGGATGGTTGCCCAGTGACCCGCAGAGACCATGGCCCTGGTGAAGAAATGGGGGGATTCTTGGCGGCCAGCCTGGGTAGCCTCAGGGCACTCCATCCTCAGAGCCTACAGTGACCTTTGATCCCTTCCCCTATGACCTGTGCTCACATCTATGTCCAGTTATGTTCCTTGGGGGCAAGTTTTATGTCTAGGGTGCCAGGTGTGGCACCCTAGGGTGTGGTCTTGCTATTTGAGGGATGAGGGTTGGAGAGGCTGCCTTCCTCTCCCCAGCCAGCTCTACTAAGAACCCGCAAACCTGAGATCAGATGGCTCCCCCAGTCTGCCTGTGGAATTCTTGGGCCTTTCAAGCTAATTGGCTGCACTCGGCAGCTCCAGGGACTTAATCGTGAACCCATCACGACCCCTTCTGTCCTCAGATAGGAACGTACTAGGCTTGTACAGATCTGGGTTTGCACAAGGACCAGGGGCTGGAGAGGGGGTTAGAAGGGAGATCTTGGAGGTGGGGGGGACCTTTGCCTGAAGGGATGTGTGTCCTCTTCTGAAGCTTGAGATGAAGCAGCAAGCTTAGGACCCAGCCAGGGCCTCAGAGGTCAAGCAGGAGACAAGCCGGCCATGAATTTCCCCAGTGGAAAACCAGGTGTCAGGGCACAGAGTGGAAAAGTTAATGCATCTCCCAGACCCTCGCTATTTTGTTTTTGTTCTGAACTCAGATACTTCCCAAATGACTTGCCCAGGCATGACCAGTCCTCAGCAGAGCCTGATGGGTGAGGCTGCGCCGGGAGGCAGCGCAGCCGGCAGGACTGGGAACCCTGAGGACCCACCGATCTTTCCCCGAGGAGTCAGCCCCGGCTGTCCCCAGGGCCCACAGCACAGCCTTGGTCTCGTCCTGGACAGGCAAGAGGGACTAAGAGTGTGGTATTGTGCATCCATGCCCCCCACCTCCCACCCCACCACTCCAGCTCCCCCTGTTCAGCCACCGGTGACTCCAGGCCCCAAACCTGACAACCAGCTTTGTGCCTTTCCCGAGAAGCCCAGGTCCTCCTTCCCCGAGGCCTCCCCCTCTCCAGTGTCACAGTGCAAGCCAACCCACTGGGAATCCTGCCTCTGGGAGCCGCCTGGCATCTGGCCCAGAGTTGGTGGAACCTTCCTGAGCCCCACTGTAGAGCCCCACCAACTTCATCACTCTCCCCACGTTTTCTGCTGAAGCCGGATGTGAAATGCCCCTTGACTCGGGGCTCCAGACAGACCCTGCGCGCTCTGAGACCCAGCGTGGGAACTGAAACCTATTTGCCCTCCCTGCTTTCTACCTTTCCCCCCTGGGACCAGACGGCCAAATTAACAAACAGCCACCTCTGCACCCCGAGTGTCATTCTGTGCCCCAGCTAGTTGGGGCAACTGGCCCTTTTGCTTTGTGACACTCAATTCTAAGGGTTCCTGAATGGCCGCCTGGACCACATCCTGCACCCCTTGGCCCCCGCCGCCACGTGCTGCCCGCCATGCTAGTCCCCTCCCATCGTCTGTGGCCGGGTCCACCGCCAAGTGCCTGACCACTGCAGGGGCCCTTTCCAGCTCTTTCCTGTCTCCCCATCCTCCTGCCTTCACCAGGCCGTGCCCAAATAGGACAAGAAGCTCAAAATTGCTAATTCTAATTCTGTATTCACTCCTTTCCTTTCTAATCTCAAAGGGATGTTGACATTGTTCTACCCAATTTAGAAAGGAGAATTTGGTAGAGAAAGAAGATACAAAAATCTTAGGTAGTCCATAATCCAAATTGGGGAAACACCCTCTATTTAGGCTTTGCAAAATTCCAGAACATAACTGGGACCAGCTTTATTCTATGCCCCCCTTTGTAAAACCAAAATGCATAATGAAAGTCCCAGGTTTCAGGCAGTAATAAACTCATTTCAAACCTCTTCTGCTCCTTGCTGCCAAATACAGAAATGTCTACTGCATGACTGTCCTTTCTCCAGATGGGCACAACGTCCACTGCCTCAGCACCCCCGGGTGTGTCTTTGAGGACCCCAGAGCCCTGGCTCAATGACGTAGACCCGAGTTTGTGCTTCACAATCACCCACAAGCTTGTTAAAAATTACAGATTCCTGGGCCCCGCTTGCTGTCACTAAGAGCCCCTGGTTGGTGCCTGAGGCTGGCCTGATACCAGTGTCCCTGATGTGTGATGAGAGCAGAGGCAGCACCATCCCCTGGGAATTTCTTACAAGTGCAAGCGCTGCCTCCACCCCAAACTCCCTGAGACTCTGGAGAGGGGTGTCCCACAATCTGTGTTTCAAGGACCTGAGAACCAAGGCCCTGGGTGATTCTGAGGTGGATTTACATTTGGGAGCCTCGAGCGGCCCTCCAAGGTCCAGACCCAGCTGGGGCTCCTTTGGGCACTACCAGGTCAGCCCATGTCGGGAGCCCATGTCGGGAGCCAGCACCAGGGCATTTTGGTCTCCCCTAGGAGCGCATCCTTTGAAAGAGAGAGGCTGGAATGGGCACCTCCTCTGTGCTGTTGCTATAACTGGCAGCTGCTTCTCCTGCCCACTGGACAGCAAAGGCCCTTCTGAAAGGTTCTATTCAAAGCGGTTCGGAGAGCAAACACTGACGCATTTCTCCCCACGCCAACACCTGGGGCTCTGACCAGCACTGTGGGCAGCGGCAGCTGAGGCCTCAGGAAAGGGCTGGGAGAAAGAGAATCAGGCCTCACCTGCTGAGGAGCGGGACGCCTGGGAAGAACTGACCATCGGATTCGGAAGAGGGAATGTCTCCCGGAAACAGGGCCACTTCCTTGGGGTGGGCAGAGCAGTCCTCACCCCACCCAGCACAGGGCTTCCATTTAGGAGCCTGAATGGCGCACTGTGCTGAATTTCACCATTGGTCTCTGGAGGTGTCTCGGTCTGAGAGGACAGAGGCGCAGGCCAACCACCCACAGACAACCGGCAGCAACATTAAAACCAAGAAGGGAATCAAGCCCAGTCAGGAGCTGGGTGCTCTGGTTGGGCGACAGAGCTCCACAGCTGCAGACAGAGGGGACTTGTCCTGTCCTCATGGCCCCCAAGGCACGTGCAGGGCCACCCTGGCTGCTGACTGGCCACTGCACACAGGGGATCATGGAACAGTGCCCCCTCTAGGGGTCTCCTAACACTTAGTCACTTCCTCGGGCAGTACAAGTGTCTCTGGTTCCAACTACAGTTTATTTTTTTAATCTCCTATCCATTGATTCACTTGGGAGCGGAAATCAACTCTCTGGTATTTTACGAAATCAGAAGACTTTGACAACATGGAATATGAATCCCAAAAGAGAAAGACATGACCTCTCCACTCAGATTCCAGGAAAAGCCTGGGACTGGGTAAACTTCACGTCCCTTCCCACCTCAAATGCCCTGTATGCCAGAGAGGGACGTGCCGCCAGCCTCCCAGTGCCCTGGCCCTGCAGTGCATGCCTGTGACACGTTCTGTTTTCCTACTCACTTTCTCCTCTAGGCTGGAGAAATTAATGGCCAAGACCACAAAATGGTGGAAGCGGGGCCTGAGGCCAGTTTTTCTGGCTCCCTACCCAAGATAGCTCTACAGCAAGTTGACTTGTGCCCTGTCCCCCAAGATAGGTTAAAGTCCTAATTGCTGGTGAGTATGAATATGACCTTATTTGAAAATTAAGTCTTTGCAGATGTAATCAAATTAAGATGAAGTCACACCGGGGGAGAGTGGACCCTAATCCGATGACCATGATCTTCATAAAAGGAGAAGTCTCTTTGGTTGCAGAGATAGACAAAGAAGAAGCCGTGTGAAGATAGAGGTAAAGATGGAAGTGATGCAGCCACAAGCCAAGGAGAGCGGGGAGCCAGCAGGAAGAGGCCAGGAAGCGTCCTGCACGGAGCCCGCAGAGGGAGCACCCCTGTTGGTACCTTGAGTTCGGATTTCAGCCTCTAGGACTTTGGAAGAATAAGTTTCTGTTCTTTCTGCTCTTTTTACCCAGTTGTCCCAGCAGCCTTAGGAAACACCCTGGGCATGACTGCTGACTCTTCCCTGGCTGGTCCACTTCCTGTCCCAGTCTCTGCTCTCCTGCTGATTCCATCTTCATCCGGTTCTCTCAAAATAAAATATCTTATGTACAAATCATGCTTGAGAGTTACAGGGCATGGGCAATATCCAAGTTTTCACTCAACTCCCCACAGCCAACTTCAGAGATTTGAGTTTTGATAACCCCATTTTATTGATGTGGAAACTGAGGACCAGTGAGAGTAAACCGATTATCCTGCCATCTCAAGACAAATAAGTAGGGCCTCCCTGGTGGTCTAGGGGTTAAGTCTCAGCACTACCACTGCTACTGCCTGAGTATGATCCCCGGTCAAGGAGCTGACCCACGTGGCACAGCAGACCTCTCCCCTCTTACCTGCTGTTCACCTCAGCAGTGTATTTCAATAAATCTGCCTGCTCAGATCCTCACTCTGTCCCTGGTGAATACTCTCACCCCCTGCACCTCCTGCCTAGCCCCTAGTTCTTCTACAAAAACAAATAAATATTAAAAAAAATAAAAGACAAGCAAATAAGTCAAGACTGAACACAGAAAAATTAACTCTTAGGCCAGGGTTCTTTTCCTCTAATCTACGTTACTGTGGAAAAGCACAAAACACGAAGGCTTCACTCAGGAAAAGCAGCACCCACACAACCACCAGCCCCCCTAGGTCAAGGAACAGAACACTGCCCACTTCCCAGGCGCCCCTGCCAATCACTCTCCCTTCCCTCTCCCCAAGGCAACCACTGTCCTTTGGCAAAATGCCGGTGCTCTTTTCAGCAGCCAGGACTTCCATCTGCCTGTGTGTCATTAAGGGTCAATCGAGGCGCCACTAAAAAGACAGCCCTGCATAGGAGGGGAGTCCTGGAGACATTTTCCCCTAAGACTTGGGATTTCCCTGAAGCTACCCTCTCCAGGGTTATTCCCCATCTTTTTCTTCAGAAAGAAGAAAGAAGAAAAAAGAATTCCCGACTGGTTTTGACATTTTCGGAACCATAAAATCCGGGAGTGGCTGCCACTTTTTGCAGCAGTCAAACCGCAGGCAGATTTTTCACATGATGGGAGGGAGAAGGGGAGGCAGAAGGATGGGCCCTTGGGGCTGGGAGCAGGATGGGTTAGAGAAACAAAACAATAATTACCAGCCCCCCAGGACAGCTCGTCTACCACTCCTCCCTCCCTGCTGTCTGGGAGATGCCTTTGCTACAATGGCTGAGTCAGCCAGATGTGCAGATTTTAGCCTAATCTCCTGGGAGTGCCTTCTCGAATCTTCCCTGTCTGAGTTTGTGACCCCTCTCTTCTCCAGAAGTCTGTGCTCCAGCCCTTGGAATCACTGGACAGGAACGGGGCAGGGTAGTGGCGGGGGAGCAAGAGAATGGAGCTGAGTGGAAAGCCCCAGCCAGGAATCTGATCTGTCATTCCCTGGACTTCTGGAAAGTCACTTCACTCCTTTGGCTGCAGACCCAGCCTCTGAAGCAAGGGCCCTGTGGGGTGGTGAGTTGACCTGAGATGCTCACTCAGGCTCCGGGTGAGAAGAAACTAGCAGCCAGACCCTCGTGTAGAAGGCGAGCCTCTGTCATCCGCACCCTGGCTGTCCCAGGGGGAGCTCAGGGCAGCTATTTCTGGGGCCACAGGCCACAGGGACACCAGGAGCTCAGGGGTATGAGAGCTGTGCCCGCTGCGGTTACAGTCAGCACCATCCTGCCTGCTGCACCAAGAGCAGGAGGCCCTGGGAGCAGCAGGACAGGGCAGAGGTGGGGTGCAGAGTGGAAAGGTCTCGGCTAAGTTGTCTGTCTTCCCCACCACGGGGAGGGTCCCTGAGCCAGTGGGGGAGTTCATACTATTGGGGTTGTCCTCTGGTGAAAAGCTATAGCCTGAAATCTGTCCCAAGAAGATTGGTTTTATGGATTAGAAATCGCATGCCCTCCATTAGTTCTGGTCCTGTTACTTATGAAGTGATTGGCCAAGCCACTTTCCCCTCTGAGCCTCCTTTTCTGCATCTGATAATAATATCAACGTAATAAGCTGATTTTAATCTGCATTATGCTTAACACCTGCCCTGTGTTCCTCACGGGGTTGCTATGAGGATCAAATAAAAAGTGTGCTTCCTAAAAAAATTAAATGTAGAATTACCATTTGGCCTAGTAATTCCACCCCTAGGTGTGTACCCAAAAGAAATGAAAACAGATGTTCACGTAAATATTTAATCATAAATGTTCATGGCAACACTGCACAATAGCTCCTCCAAAAGGTGGAAACAAACCGAATGTGCATCAGTAAATAAATGGATAAACAATTTATGGTGTATACATACAATGGACTATTATTCAGCCATGAAAAATAAATGCAGTCCTGATACATGCTACAGGTTGGAGGAAGCTTAAAGACATCATGCTAAATGAAGGAAGCCAGATGCAGAATTACAGGTTGTACACTTTCTTTTATATAATATATTCAGAATAGGCAAATCCATGGAGACAGAAAGCAGATTCATGGTTGCCAGGGAATAGAGAGGGGAGAATATGGTGTGCTTGCTTAATGGGTGAGGGATGTTCTTCTGGGGTGACAAAGGCCTTTGAAACTAGAGTGAGGTGGAGGCTGTACAATATTGGCTAATTGTAATTAGATCAATTTCACACAGATATACATGGAAGTCTTTGTAATTGGCACCATTGGTGTATATGACCATTAGCTAGTTCACTCTCCCAAAATGAGAAGAGATAAGGAAGCACATACATGCAACTCTGCTCTCAGAGTGTTGCAGCCATGCCTCACCACACGTAGCTAGATTCAGCCTCCCTGGTCAGGGCTCAGGCAGATGCTCTCCAGGCACACACCAACATGTCCAGGCATAAGAGAACTCCCCCCCCCCATCTGCAGCCCCTGGTTTGGAGGTGCAGCGAGTAAAACCAGCTCCACTGCAAGGGCCCCCTACATCCAGCACAACCCTGGCGCAAGCATGGTTTGGTGGACATCCCCTGTACAAGCCAGGTCTGGGTTTTGCAAAACCACCGTGGTTTTGGAGACA
This sequence comes from Scalopus aquaticus, assembly GCA_004024925.1. Lineage (NCBI taxonomy): Eukaryota > Metazoa > Chordata > Mammalia > Eulipotyphla > Talpidae > Scalopus > Scalopus aquaticus. The sequence continues at coordinate 5,297 of PVIJ01010907.1, read as the reverse complement.
CATGGGTCAGGTTTAAATCTGACTGGCGCCATTCAGATGCAACCCCCCCTGCTGATGTGCAACCACCTGACCTCCGTTCAGGCTGAGTTTTGTACTGATGGGGTTTGGTTTTAAAATGCGTGCGATTTTGTAAGCAGACCAATCAGATGTGAGCTCTCACAGATGCCAATCAAGTCTTGGAAACTAAGGCAGTTTTAAAAATGAACCGATCCTGTTTAAAAGAAGGGCAACCCTAAAAGGAAGACAAGCTGGAACAGTAGCCAGCTTCCTTCACTGCAGGAGCCTCTCATCAGACATTCGTTGATCGAGACCTTCATTCATTGGGAAACCACATCTGAACTCTGCTTGGAACCCACTGACCGCTTCTTCTGCCTCTGGCTCTGCTTCCGCATCGCCTGCTGGCCGGTGCCTCTGCCCACACCCGGTATCCCTGTGCACTGGTGCCTGGTCCTCTAGCCCCGGTTCTGTCTGTCCGTGCCGGGTGTCTCTGAATAGCTGTGACATTGCTGCCGCCACACTGGAAGAGCCTCCACACTGCTGCCTGCTGACCTGAGCTGACCAGCACCGCTGAGCTGAGCACACTGCCCACCTGCTCCCAGTCACCTGGAACAGCTGTCCACCCCCTCTGGCACCACCACTGGGCTGCCACCCCCGCCTCCAACATGTCGCTCCCGATGTCGTTGTGTCTGGAACTGTCCAGTCCAGCCTGCAGATTTCTGCCGTGCCACTTGTGGGCATCCCCAGCTGCCACCAGGTGCCAGGCCCTGGCTTACCACGCACTACTGAGCTCCAGGGTCCCAGCAGGACAGTGCTTCTTGCAGCCTTTGGTTTGCACTAGGGACACTGTGGATATTAGTTGGGGGCAGGACAGATGGCCATCTGTGGTCTTCGAAACTCTTTCCTTTTCCCCAGTTCCCCTTTGCTAATTAACCCTACTGTGCTCTGAGCCTGAGGCCTATCTGGCGACTGTAAGCACACAGGTGAGGACCCATAAACTCTGACTCACACCCCGAGCCTTGCACAGTTTTGCAGGTGTACCCTGCCGTGCCCAGGCTGAGGTGCCCAGGAGGGTGCGGTGCCCACATGGAGTGTGCAGACTCCAGGCGAGCAAAGGTGCTGGAGCCCCAACTCGCCATCCCAGAGAGTCAGAAGCATCAGCAAACGCCCTGAGCTCCCATCAGCCTCTTCACACACGGCAGAGCCCGTCAAGGCTGCAGAAGAGGCACGAAGGCCCAGAGACCTCCCCCAGCAGCAGGCAGGGGCGGGAGGCTGCAAGGGCAGTGCCATCTGCGAGGGCAGGGCACGATTTGCTTTTCGTTAATGAACCAACCCTGCCCTGGCGCCGCCTCCCTCACCCTCCAGCCCTGCTGTGGACGGCCTCCCTGGGGAGGGTCTTGGGAGAGGTGGGGCCAGAAGGGATCAGAACCTAGCGAGGCCGGATGTGTGGCCTGGAGACCGAGCAGCTAAACTGCTGCCACTCTGGTGCTTGGGGCTGGCACCAGGCTCCTGGGCCCGTGTCCTGGAGGATCACTTTGCGTGGGGGTCACAGCAGGGCTGGGCGCACCGGCAGCCTCCCGCCCGGCGAGCTGGCCAGGAGAAGGTTACTTCTTAGACTGCCAAGCAAGAGGGGCTGCCACTCTTCTGTGCCCACCCTGCCCCACCCCGGAGGACTCGGGTCCAGTCCGCCCCTGGTCACCAACCGCTGCCCCCCGAGAACAGGTCTTTAACCAGCGAGGCTCTCTCCGGGAGCTTCTCTGAAGGGCAAGGCTTGAAGTGGAAGGGAGCTTGTGCCGCTCGGCCCCGGGGTGCTTGGCACTGTGGGGGCCACATGTGTGTCGGGGCTCTACCAGCAGCCTCGAGGCTGCCTCTGCCTGGAGGCCAAGGCCGCTCCACCGCTGGATACCGGAGGCCTTCGGGAGCGGCAACTGGCGTTTCCTTGCATTTCCCGAAGACCTGGGGGTGCCGGGACTTCGGGAGAAGCAGCTGGCAGCCCAGAGGACGGTGCGAACCCAGGGGTTGCTGTGTGGTTGTCACGTCAGGGCACAGGCAGCATCTGAATGAGGTTTTGTGGCAAGTGAGAGGAGCCAGTGCAGACGAGCACCGTATGTGTGTCCCCAGTTTGTGCGTGTACACGCGTGCACGTGTGTGTGCAACTCGAGGACATGCTCACTCTCACTCCAACACACACACACACGCGCCCCCATAAAAGACAAATACATGGGGCCCCTGAAGAGAGAGGATCCTTCAGAAGGGGAGAGAGTTAGCCCGAGGCGGCCCTCTGTAGCTGGGGGGGAGGCGGGGGAGGATAAGGGCACAAAATGGAATAGAAAAGAACACAAGGGACCATGGAGATGGATCACGGGTGAATTGGTGGTGGGCTACCAAGGGGAATACAAAATGTAAAAGACATAAATAACAATAATAAAAAAAATGAAGCAGGAAAAAAAAAAGAAGAGAAAAAGAAAGAAAAAGAAACAGCAACGAAATCTGCTCTCTTCCCCGCCTTCCTGCAAGGACAGATGAGAAGGGTCCCCCGCAGCAGAGGAGAGGACACTCATTAAAGCACCAGCTTTGTGCTGAACCCCAGTCACTTGTTCCACTCACTTAAAGTACGGCCTGCTCTGTCCCCACATGGCCCCGGCATCCTCGGCTCCAGCCCTGGGCGCCGACGTGGTGTCCGGGGACAGTAGCGTAGATGGGTGAGAACATCTCCCGGATACTCTCCTTTCCATTCTTCACTCCTTCCAAATAACGACAGTTGCTCATGTCAAATCCCACTGATGGTTAAGCTAACTCCTCTCCTCTAATAAACCCGCTGAAGCCAACCAAAGACCAAGGCCATTCCAGCTCAGGAGCCTTCCCCTCTCCTCCCCCTTCCTTCCGGTCAGGTCTGCAGCTCATTTCTCTCCTGCTGAGGCAAGACCACGTGGGTCTGCAGTTGTCACCTTGATGCAGTTCCTCAAGCCTCTACTGAACACCCACAGAGTCCTAGGCCTGGGTGCAGACTCGGGGGAGCTGTTTTTTCAGCAGTGTAAGAGACCAGGTCAAACCAGAGAGCAAGGCGAGAGCACAGAAGAAAATATAAGAACAGCCCTTCATGGGCCTCCCTGGGGGCGCAAGGGGTTGAGTCTCAGCACTATGAAGCTATCGGCAGCCACTGCAGCCAGGGAGCTTCCCACATGGCGCAGCAGACCTCTCCTGCCTCGCCCGCTGCTCCCCTCAGCAGTGTACTTCAATCGATCTGCCTGTTCTGCTCCTGGCTCTGTCTCTGGTGAATCCTCTCACCGCCCCACACCTCTGGCCTTTACCCCAGCTTGTGTGCATAAATTACTAAATCTAAAAAAAAAAAAAAAAAAAACAGCCCTCTGTCTCTGCACCCCCTGGCCTTGGTTCCCATGGAAGCTGGTCCTGGAGGAGGGAGGCAGGGAAGCAGGCCTGCTGCAGGAGATCCGGTGGTGGTCCACAGCCCCCGCCAGGGCGGGACCCCAGGAGCAGATCTTCTGAAGAAGGACTTTCTGGGAGAGCTGTTTTTCCCCACTGACATTCTCAGCCGGGCACAGGAGACTCCTTTAGATGAGTGTGGGCTCGAACACAGGTGGCAGGGCAAATGCTGAGCACCTGACGCTGCTCTTTTCTGTGCTCGTGAGCAGGGAGTCCTGGCACCAGGAGGCATGTGGCCAGTGGAACGAGTGCTGTCTGGGAGAAGCCGAAGCCCAGAAAAGCCTCTTTCAGTGTATTTCCTTGAGGGCGGTCACAGACAGCAAGGACTCCTGCGGCAGATGGTGCAGCTGAATTTTGTTCCCAGTTTACTCCACCCATCCTCCATCCATCCTCCCTCCATCCTCCATCCATCCTCCATCCATCCTCCATCCATCCTCCACCCATCCTCCATCCATCCTCCATCCTCCATCCATCCTCCATCCATCCATCCATCCATCCATCCACCCATTCATCATCCATCTTATGCCCGAGACTGGTCTTGTATTTAAGTCTGAGCCTTACTTTGTCTTCTGTGTTTCGTGGAGATTATTGTAACTGTGTTTCAGGAGTTCCTGAAGATTAATGAAGTGATACGCGTAGACGACCTCACCTAAAGCCTTAAAAAATATTAACTCCCTCTGTTTCCTTCTTCCACTTCTTCAGAAAGAAGGCACCTCCTTGTAATCCCATACTCCACACCCCAAAACCCACTTGCTCCTGGAAGATGCTATTTTGCTGCAGCTGATGAAGTGGGGAGCTGGAGGGAGCGATGCATTAGGTGAGAGGTGGGTCCAAAAGGAAAGTGGGGAGCCACACAGAAACGTCTCAGGGGGTGAAGTTACAGAACTTCTGGTGAGGCTGACTGCTGGGGGTGGGGGAGAAAGAAAATTCTCTCCCCAGTTGTGTGACTTTTACAATGATTAGGGACCTAAGAAGTGGGAGATAGGGGGAGGAAGTGAATTCTTCTGTATCTTGATTGAAGATCAAAACAATTTCTATTCTTGTAAATTCCCTCAGAAATACAGCCTCTTGGGGACTGAGAAAGGAATTTATTTCTTCACAAAGCTTACCAAGCACTCTGGCTGGGAGCCACTTGGCAGCTTCTCCAGCAGGAAAGTCGTGGAAGAAGCAACAGTGCCACCCCCCTCCCTGTGCTAGAGCCACAGACACAGGTAGCTGGGTCTGTGGGTTCTGATGTGGGTGACCCCACAACCAGGAGGCATCCCTACATGTGCACGGCAGCTGTCCCAGAGGCCCCTCCTGTGGCCAAGACCAGCCGAAGGGAATGACCTGGGGTGCTTTCAGGTCAGGATTGCTTGGCTCACAAGCCCCAGGGAAGTTGGGTGCATCTGGATAGCCAATTTTTTGCCCATAGTAGCTTTTTTTTTTCTTTTGGAGGATGGATTTTTTTCTATATATAATATATATTTTTATTGTTATTTATGTCTTTTATATTTTGTATTCCCCTTGGGTAGCCCACCACCAATTCACCCGTGATCCATCTCCATGGTCCCTTGTGTTCTTTTCTATTCCATTTTGTGCCCTTTCCCTTCCCTCCCTCCTGCTCCCTCCTCCCCGCCCACTGATTGTCTTTCTCCCACCCGGCCTCCCTATAGTTCTGTTATAAGTGAAACCATTTGATATTTTTCTCTTTCTTTCTGGCTTATTTCACTGAGTATGATCCCCTCTAATTCCATCCATGTCGCTGCAAATTGCATGTGTTTATCTTCTTTCCATGCTGAATAGTATTCCATTGTGTATATGTACCACATCTTCTGGATCCAATCATCTATTTTTGGACATCTGGGTTGCTTCCA
>PVIJ01010906.1:35077-57781 GCA_004024925.1 Scalopus aquaticus | reverse complement strand
GCCATCTTATGCTGATTCCCAGAAGCAGGCAGGGGAATGTAAGGGGAGGGGGAGTAAATGTTTTTGTACAGGACACCAACCCGTGATCAGGCAAGAATGTACTTATCGAAGGAGCAGCTCAGCACCTGGACCCAATCATGGGGTCTTAGGCAATGGAGAGGTTATGTCTGCAGGCATATCTTAAGAAAGTTATAGGTCTAACTTAGAAAATATTTGTGAGTTAAAGTAGTTACGGGAAGAGATGTCGCCTCCTGACTACCTAAGGAACTCTTCCTTGAAGGTCAGCAGTGTATTTCTGATCTGCCTGTTCTGCTTCCCGCTCTGTCTCTGGTGAACCTTCTCGCCGCCCCATGCCTCTGGCCTGTACCCCAGCTTGTATGTATAAATAAAAAATAAATCTTTAAAACAAACAAACAAACAAACAAAAAACACACTATCCTTTTGGATGCCTGAGAAACTTCCACAACCTTGTCAAGCAGTGAAAGATTTAAAAAACAATGTGAGGTTGCTATTTGTTTTTCCCAGTTGAACAATAACAGCCATTCTACTTCCAAATGAATGTACATATTTGCAAATATGTAAATAAGCTTGCTATATATTATATTTATATAGTCATATAGCTTTTACACAGGATTATGCTTCCAAAACAAACTTGTAAAATGTCAACCTTGGGATATTTTATTCAATATCTATTATATTCCCAACACTGGTGAGATTTTGTGATAAGACAGCTGGGTTTCTTGCAATTATAGAGTTTATAATTTTATGGAAGCAGTTCAAATAATTTATAATTTTATAATAAAAAAGGTATTTGTTTAAAGTGTGATTAATAGTATGATGGGGGAGTACAAGATGTTTTTGGTTAGAGAACCATTTGGACCTTCTATATAATTAAAATACATTTTTTAAAGGATTTATTTTGACTGGCAATTAATGAGCTTTTAAATATTCATCCTTTGTACCTCCGGAAAGAATTCTCTAATAAGAGGGTAGTGGGAATTTGAAATGCAAGTCAATATCTTAAAGCTGTAAGAGAGTCCTACTAGGGATTTTTTTTTGAATTAAAATTTATCTATTAGAATATTAATAAAATTATTTTAGGGTTTAAGATAAATATGATAGCAAATTACTTTATTCTTTGCAAGTTAGCAAAAGAAAAAACAAATGCAGTAATGAAAATCCAGCTAAGATTTTGAAGCACTTTAATTAAAAAGCCCCCAGTGACACTGTTGGGCTCCAGTGATGAAGTGTTTATGTGTGCACATGTGTCATTGTGAGACAGAGATGCCTGAGGATTATGGGATGCTAATGTCACCTACTCTGCTTCTGAGACTAGTACAACATAATGGTCCCTTTGAGTAGAGAGAGAAGTAAGATTAATGAAATGTAATTAACAAAATAAACTATTTTTGGGTAAATTAGTTAATCAGGCTTTTTTACATCACCTCTGCAGCAATCACCTGTGGCCTTGCCCACTTTAATGCAGAAGGCGCCTGGGAGTGCGGGCGCAGGGTACACCTGCCTGATTGTGGACACCTGGAGTATGGGTGTACGTGCATGTGTACAATTAAGTACAATTAAGTAGAACATATCTATACCTAAAGTTCTGAATAGCATTGGGTATATTAAGTAGAACATACAATTAAGTAGAACATATCTATACCTAAAGTTCTGAATAGCATTGGGTATATTCATGAGCAATTCACCGGAGTTCAGCTTACCTTAGCATGGATAAATTTGAATCTGTACTAGAATTTTTCCTCTTTTAATCAATAAAACAAGGATTTGACTGCTGAAAGATTAAGATTATTGAGTACACATTCAATAGATCGCTGGCTGAAAAGAAGACAGAAATCTATGTAAATATTGTATATTACATAGTTACGTGTTTTCAAGATTTAGGTAATTGGCATGTTGGAGATGACAATTTTGATAATTCAGAAACACATCCCAGCAACTGAGCAGAACATCCATGACTTCAGTGCTATCCACTGGGCACTTTCAGTGACCACTCTGTGACAAGATCCAGAGAAGTATGAAAAATTGTCCAGAATTCTTCATTAATTTAACTTGCTGCAATCAGTTAAAAAAGGCTTTTCGTGCTTGCAAAGATATGAAAATCATCTCATGATGTGGAACTTTAAATTTTTCCCAGTGGAATCCATTGTCCTAAACTGTGGCTTCCTTGTTATATTCAAGTCAGTCCTTAATTTTTAGTTTTTTAAAAAATTTGTTCCCTTGGTTTGCAATGCTGTATGCTGTTGGAGTACAACAGTGCACCTCTGTATATGCGTATGTGATGTCAGCCCATGTGCCAACACTCCTTTGCCTCCTAGGCACTAGCAGTTTCTATTTATGGTTCCCTGAGTTTACCTTGCCAAAATCTGCTAAAGTTTTATTATATAATATTTGCGTGCAAATAGACATATGTGTGTATGTTTATATATACATGTATATATACACGTGTGTATATGTATATATACATATATACATGTGTATATGTATATATGTACATGTGTGTGTATATATACACACACATACATACATACACACATATGTATGTACATTTGGAAGGCTAGCAATAAAAGAACACCTTCCCCTCTCCTCCAACTTTGGGCCAGGCCATTCTTGTTGCTTCTACCTCTGTGTTATTTTCCTTTTTGCTTCTCAGTTTTTACTGATGCTTCTATACCTCCATGGAATACCTCCTCCTGCTGTTCCACTTACATATACCTTCATCCTTCAAAGCTCCAGTCATATCCTATTGCTTGCATGAAGCTGCTTCTCATGCAACCCATAATTTTGTCTTCCTTGTCTTATAGCAGCTGTGGTCATGCTGCTCCTTAGGTATTTAAGTATATTATTTATTTATTATTATTTTTTAATCATTTAGTGCTTCCTCTGTGTTTTGTCCATCAGTCGATAGTGAGAGATCTACAGATAAAGACTGAGGATTCTCCTTTCTCCTGCAGTGCCCTTGCATTGAACATAAGAGATTGTTTAGAGTTGCCACTATGCTAGATCGAAAATTCTATTGCAAGATAAACACTGTAGTGGCTAAAAGAATGAATAAGTTCTGCAAACTTGTATTTAATTCTAGATCTTTGATCTTTAGTAGATGTGACGCTGGGCAGTATAATTAATCTCTGATAATATTCTGATTATATACACACACGTACATATACATCATGAGTCGGTTGTGAGAATTAAATGAGATAATATCCTGAAAATCCTGCACTATTAATTTTTAATCTTTGTTTATATCACTTATGTTGAGATAGCTAAAAAAGTCAAATATATTATCATTTAGTGGCATGTCAAGATTTTATTGGTGACATAGAGAAACACTTGCTATGATATATGGAAGGGTCTTGATGCTTGCTGGGCAAACACAGTTCATTCAATCATATCTTTATAATTTTAAATTATGGATTAGAAGCTAATATTCTCTTAATCACCTTGGTGTGCTAGGGATCTCCATTTCAGTTTAATTGACTACATCAGTTAAATATTTAATAAGTTGAGCAAATTGAATAGGAAGTCTGGTTCAGACTTTTGCAATTTCCAATCAAGCAATCAAAAACAACAGGACAGAATTTCAAAGAAAGCATTGAAATTAAGCACCAATTTTATGAGAAACATAATCTAAATATAGATGACTCCCACACATTACATTGATTATATGGAATGTCATTGCATTAAGAAATAAAATTCCTCTTACAATATCTGAAACAGATTTTGCTTACATAGTTATTATTGTCATTCAAAAACTGCATTTTATGTTTTGGAATCTTTAAGCAGAAACAGACCCTGTATTCTCATCCATTTCATCTGCCTTCAGATGAGGAAACTCAGGCCCAGAGGGGTCTGGGGCTTGTCTCACATTGCAGGTCCAGTTAATGTTAAGCCTGTAGTGGACTCCAGGTCTCCTAAAGTTGATTCCTGGATCCTTTTATAAGATTCTGCTGCTCGAGGATTTGTATTTCTTTTTTGTAAAGTGATTTTCAAATTTTTAAAGTCATGGAATCTCTATCACAGATGACAAATGTGTAAAACAGCTGAGTATTGATTGATATTTGAGGAACTGAAAACTTTACCCTTTTTTCTTCCCTAAGTAGTGGCAGCCAAGACACTTCCATATAACCCTAAGGCTCTAAGAAGGGATGAAAGGATTAGTGTGGGATGTTCTTCCTTTTAATAGTAGCAAATATTAATGGTTATTCTCTTTTTTATGAGGTACAATGGGCAATTGCACAACTTAATGACCTGACATTCATATGTATTGTGAAATAATCACTACAATGTTTAGATAACATTAATCACTAAACATAATTATGAAGTTTTTCTCTTGCGATAACTATTAAGATCTATTTTATTAGTAACTTTCAAATATACACTGTAGTATTAATAGCTATAGTCATCATGTGAAACATTACATCTCTAGGGCTTATTTATTTTATAACTTGTGGTTTGTACCTTTTGACCTTTATTCATTTCACTAACCTTCTCACCTTGTCACTGTGGCAACCATCAATCTGTTCTTTTTTTCTGTAAACTTTTTTTGGTAGAGTTCATATATCAGTGAGATAATACTATATATTTATCCTTTTTAACTTATTTCATTTAGTATAATACCCTCAACATTCATCCATCTTATTGCAGATGATACGTTTTCATTTTTTATGACCAAATAATATTCCATTGCATATACAGTTATGAGTCACTTAAAGATAGGATGTGTTCTGAGACGTTGCTGCTGAGGCTATATTTAGGTTGTGTGAAAGTCAAAGAGTGTGATTACACAAACCTAGGTGCTGTAGCATACTACATACCTAGGCTATATGGTGAACCTAGTGGAACCACCTTTTTATGTGCAGTTGGTCATTGAAATGTTAATCAATGCATGACCATATTTACCACATATTCTTTATCCACTCATCCATCAGTGTATACTTAGATTGTTTCTATAGCTTGGCCATTGTAAATAAAAATGCAATTAACATGGGTCTGCATTTATCTTTTCAAGACAGTGTTTTTATTTTCTTTGGATAAATACCAAGAAGCGGAATTGCTTGATCATGTGGTAGCTCTATTTTCAATTTAATACATATTCTTAAAAACATATTTTTAGGTTAGAGTTTATGGAGAAAGGTAAATGTTTTTAAATATGGAATAAATTTTGTCACTTAAGGAAGTGATACAAGAAAATTATTGACTGAAAACTAGATATGGTGGATCTGTCATAACATGTATTTTCTCTATACATTTATGTCAGCACATATCATTTATAATGTCATGTAAACACTGCTTTTCTAGTGCTGGATTCTTGCTAGTCAATGGCAAATTGTGTCCAATTTAGCAATAAGTAGTTCCCCATTATCTGAAGGGGATCCTTCCAAGACCTCTAGTGTCTGCTTGAACTAGGGATAGTATTATCAAATGCTGTATATACTGTTTTTTTCCTATACATACACACCTATGATAAAATTCAAATTATACATTTAGGCACAGTAAGAGATTAACAATAATGACTAATAATAAAGTAGAACAATTATAACAACAAACTATATTAAAAGTTATGTAAATGTATTCTCTTCCCCCCCACACACACATCCTATTGTATGTAATATTTTTTGACCATTGTTTACTCTGGATAACTAAAACTGCAGATAAGGGAGGACTACTGTATTTTTCGAACAGCAATGGAAACTCAAAGGACTTTTGATAACCAACAGGCTGGAAGGTTTATTTTATTTTCATTATATATTGCTATCTTGCCTTCTCCACAAAATAAATGGTAGCATTTTTATGCAGTTGAAAGTGAACCATTCACTTGCTTCTTGACAGAAGGCTTTTCTTGATATACTACTCCGATGTGTTATCATGTCAATTCCATCTTGCCAGAGAGAGGCTTGTATTTGAAACCATTGGAATTGGATGTCAGCAAAGTTAGTCATGCACTCACAGGGTAGACTAGTTGTGCATAAAGATCTAGTCATTACATTTCTCTGAGTTGGAACCTTGTACCCAGGTGTGCCTCCAAATGACAGAAGGAAGCAGACAACTTTATAAGCAGCAATGCTGCTATGCTAGTAAGTCATTTTTCTTCCTTCTTTTACATCTCTTTAAAATCCTTACCCTTTGTTTTTGGTTCTGTTCTTTTTTAAATTGAGGCAACATTAGTTTACAACACTGTATGTGATTCAGAGGCATAGAATCACATCTCCTCGGATGTATGTTACTAAAATCTTTCTTTTGTTAAATAAGCCAACCCTTGCTTGTGAGAGTGTATTATGTTAACTGACAGTTTCATATTGTCATGCAGGAAAAAAAATGAAAAACAATAATATTAGGCCATTTCAGAGGACAAAAGATAATTATTGCATAGTGTAACGTTTTTAATTTTGGTAAACAGTGAGAGTCACGCTTTTATACATTCATCTAAAAAAAAATAATTTACTAGTTACCCAGTATGTACCATCTACTGAACTAAGCTCTAGAGGTTTAAAGTCATTTATAAAGATATACTTGGTACATATATCTATATACTTATCTATCTAGATCTATATAATCTATATTTATATGTGTTATATATGTGTGTGCATACAAGAGAGTCTATGATAGAGAGAAAGACACACACATACTTAAAATATTTGCAGTTTCTCATGCCTGCGGCTGTTGTGGCACACAGCGCACTTGGGGACGTAAGTGGAGACTTGAGAAGAGAGTTTCAAATGATGACATTTCAACAGGATTCTTAAATGTGGGAGGTATTTTACAATAACCAAGGTCATGGTCATATTCAAGGCAGGAAAGGAGTATCAATATGCCACAGGCCTGAGAAGTCCTTCACCTCTAGTTGAATGGAAACGAGGACATACCACAAGTTTGAGGTCATAGAGTCAGGATCTAAACACACTTCTAAGGGGTGGAATAAATGGTCAGTAGAATAAAAGTTATTGGAAGCAACCCATGTTATTCAGTGATGGGCAAATAGATACACAAATTGTGGTATAAATGTGCAGTGGAATAGTTATCACTCTTAAAAGGGGAGGAAATCCTAATATGTGCTACAACATACATGAAACTTTATTATTGGTTATTATTTCTGCTGAAATCTAGCCTAGTCTAAGCCAAATAGACACACACACACACACACACACACACACACACAACCAAAACTGAAAAAAGAAAATAGATACAAGCACAGAACTAAAGACAAAATGGCTGCACAGACTTTCATATAGTAATAATCACTCTAAATGTTAATAGACTAAACTCACCACTAAAAAGACACAGAGTATCTGGTTGGATTAGGATGCAGAATACCATTTTCTGTTGTCTCCAGGAGACATACCTGAGCTCCAAGGATAAACTTAGAGTATTTGGAGGAGGTGAGTCCAGAGTCTTCACTCTGCTGTCATTTGCCAGATCCCTCTCTTTTGAACTTTTGGAAGAAGACATAGAAAATAGTCCTATTATGAGAAACCCACAAAAGCATTGATAGAATTCACTAACTGAATATTCGCTGAGCATCAAATAATGCCAGGCAGACTGTCCCAGCATGAACAGTCCCAATCCCTGCCCTTGCAGGGCGCCCTGGTGAGGAGAGAGCATCTCATAACCGAGCCTGAAGTGGGACTACGGGGACGTGCTGAATGCACAGAGAGGTAAAACATTTCAAAACAAATATCACCTATGGTGACATTTATAAGAAACATCCAAAACAAATCCATATCTTCAGAAAGGAATACAGACTGTAAAGAGAATCAAGAAAAGGAATAAGAGTGAACAGAGTGAGAGCAGCTTGAGTGGGTTTGGTCACGACATACTTGAAGACATTTGATACTGATTTTCCCCAACAAAAAGGGGTATTCCTTTTATTTTTATTATTATTTTTAATTTAATTATATATATGTGTGTGTATGTGTATATATATATATATATATATATATATATATATATATATATTTACATCATCCTTCCTTTTTGTACAATGTATGCGTTCTCCTCTCAGGTGTCAACCCCGTAAAATTCCCACCACCAATTCCCCGTGTAAAGGGGTTATCCCTTTAGCTCCTGAGGGTGAGTTGGTGCTGGGCAGGCCCTTAGACAGTAGCAGGTCACATTACTGGCCTTTTGGGCATAGGGGACACTGTTGCAAGACTTCATCCTCATGAGAGGAATTCCTGGGTCTCGCTCCCACGCTTATCCTTAAACTGTATGCCTTGCTGCCTGTATGCTATAGCTCATTTCTCCCTTAGATACTTTCCCCCTGCTTGCTTAGAGATGCTTTATGGTTTTCTAATCCTTGTTTTTATTTTGGATGTGCTCTATCTAATTAAAAAGTTAGATTTTATTTCCCTGTGTTCCAAGAAACTTATATGGACTTTTTTTTTTTTTGTCATTGATAAAGTCATCTTAACTGTAGGCTGCCTGAAATCACAGTGCTTTCACTGTGAATCACCATCTTCACTGTGGCACACATGGCCTATGTGTGCACTTATGCTGCCTCCTGCAGTCATAGTCCACAGAGGGGTGTGTCTGCTTAACCTGCCTTTACGCTGTTTCCAGCATTTTAGCACTCTGTCTACCGCAACTCTTTCCCTCTCCTCCTTTGTAAGTTGGATTTGTTCTGTAGCATGATGATTGAAGTCCTCCCTCCCATCTGTATGTCGCACATACTGTCACATTTCAAATCTTCCTGGTTGCCAAGGAAAACTTCACCGTGGAAAAGTCTTTGGGGAGCTAGTGCCTCTGCTGGATAAGGTTCTAGGGAACAAAGTTCTGATCATACATACCCACAAGTGTATGCTTCCCTGATTTAAGTACACTGCTTCTATAACTTTCAAATTTATAAAAAACATTTTATGGAACAGCTGTTCTTATTCAAAAGCATTTTTTCACTTACAAAAGAATTCATAATAGAATTTTTCTCATGCATTAAAGCAGGATTTGATTTACTAGATTTTAATTCATCTGAAAAATTTGCAGAATATACTGTGTGAAATATTACTTTTCTGTTATTATAGTCTTTAAAAGTCATTATATTATTTAGATTGAGTGCTAAATGATATCTGATTTGACATATACAGCATGGTTTTATTATACTAAGTAGAATGTTTGACTATTCTTGTGGAATAAATAAATTTTCTCCTCTCTAAAATGGAAAATTCTGTGATGAAGTAGAGGATTATATTCAGTGACTTAGAAAGTTTGGGGATAATTAATTAGAATAAAATATCTAGGGATATAAAGGTGATTCACGCTCAAACTGGCATATTCTTTGAGTTTCAGAGAGCAGCAGGGAGAAGTTTGTATACTAATCTATCCACTTTTTTGCTCAATTGCCTTCTTTTATTATACTTTTGCAAAATAGTTGATTATCATTTGGGGGTGCTATGGGTATTCACCTCCTATAATATCCTTAATCACCATATAAATACAATGCAATACTATCTGTATTATCCAAAAGTGTATATGAGTGAAATTATTGGAATATGCCTTACTATTTTTCTTTTGAATTATTTCAGTTCTCAGGAATTCTCGCTGCTTTTGTTTACTCAGAAGATGAATCACCAGTGACTTGTTCCTCCTTTCAGGGATGGGACTCTGGTACAGTTATAAGTAAATAAAATGTTTAATGAAAAAATATAACCATTTAAGTTAGCAAAAAATGCATGACCTATTGATACCCCATTTGAATGGGTAACATATGAAACTTGGTGCAGAAAGCACCTGCCTCCAATTGCAACCTATCTACCCACAAATCTAAATTTCTGGTGTACTTCCCAATGCATTGTGATTTTTTCCATCTGTTTTCTCTTAGGTCAAAATTCTCTTGTGAAATGTTCCAGCTGAGGGTAGTACTCCAGGGTCTGAGCTGCTGGCTGCTTCTGAGCGTGTATGGAGGTGACACAGCTGCCACAGCTCCATATGCAGCTATGACAGAGGGTATTCTGCAGCTGTTGTAACTTAGAGTCCCAGGAGTCTGAGTTGTTTAGCGCTATTGTGCTTCTTAGTTGCTCTACCTCTCATGAAACCTCACAGTGCTCCTGCCTGCTCCCCGTGGGCATCACATCTCAAGTCAAATGCCAGGTCTACACTGTTGTGAGGTTGCAGCCATACTGCTATTGCCTTCCATTTGCCCTCCACTGGCAAAGATTCAGAAGAACTTCTCTTAGGTTTTCTTTTTGGTCAGAAGCGGAAACTGATCTAACTCTGTAATAGTTTTCTCCTATTCACTGCCAGAATTTATTTCTGTTTTCCCAGGACTCAGCAGATGCTGTTGCTTTCAGAAAAATCACTATTACTCTTCCCTTTTCAAGGGAAACCATAGAATATTTGGTTTAGAATGCCTTGATCTTTGATTTGTGAATTTCAAGTTCTTTCCGATTGGACAAAGTTATTGTTTGGGAACAAGTTACCATTGAGACCATTTAAAATATATAAACAGCACATGAAAAGAGAAGCTACATTTAAAAGGAATACACATGTATGTGTATGGATTTCTCTGCAGTGGTATTATCACATTCCCCCTGTATATCTTTCTCAACGCATGGCCCACCTTTTTTGTTAACTGAAAAAATCATGTTTAAATATCAGCTGCATCTTGTTCCTGGCCCTCAACCTGTATATATGCATTCTTTTATTCTGTCCTGTGTTATGGTAGACAGTCCTTTCTGACTGTCAACTGGATATCACACTTGAATCACTTATGCATCAGTTAGTTATAAGAACCTGTGCTGTCCTAGATAGGTTATAACACAGGTTATAAGAACCTGTGCTAGAGAGCTGGGGACAAATGTGAATAAGTGAGGTTGGCCCCTACCCTTATGGACTTCCTAGTCTTCCTTAGCACATTACTATTCCCAGTATCAACCACCCCAAACCCAGAATTTCCATTTCTACTTATTTTTGCTATCTTTTCTGCCTTAAATGTTTCCTTATTTAAGTTTTCTTTGTTTATTCCTGATGCCCCACTTAGCAACTCCTTGGTTCCTCTTCTTTTTCTTCATATCTGACCATCACCAACTGCTCCTTAGATGGCTTTCAGAAACTTGCCTTATCCTGTATTAGATATTCTTGATGAAGCTTACATCATCATAAGAATCAAAATATGAACCTGTTACAATATCAGTGCTTGAGTTCATCTTTGCAAATTTCTGGTACAATAGATCTGGGTCAGGACTGGGGAATCTATAATTTCAATAAGCTATGTAGATGACCCATATTATCAGGCAAGCTGGGTAACACTGGACTATATGACTGACAACACTGATATATACTCATTCTGCTCTTTGGCTTAATGTGAACACTCCTTGTGCTATACTTTCCCAGTCCTTGCTCTTGACTTCATTTTCACTCTTTTCCAGAATGCCCACCCAGATAGCACCCAGATGTGATTCACAATCCAATCTCTGGACCATATCCAGAATCTAACTATCATTATCTTATTTCCCAGACTTTGCTTCTGCTTTTTATCTGCCTAGAATTCTCCCGTTAGTTTCACCATCGCTCAAATACAGCACTGACAAATGAACTAATCAGTGACCTCATCCACAGACTAGCTTCCTTACTTGATTCTCTGATTTGTAGTCATGGTTATCATTTTTTTCATTCACCTGGGTTTAAAATTGTCAGTGTGATTTTGAGATAAAATCTCAATGTGTCTCCTGATTCCTATCTCTCCTCTACCCCATGTGCAAGCAGACACTGTCCCATCAATTCTCTTTGAATAGTGTCACTTGCATCATTCTCTTTCTATTTTGTTGCTATTGCTGTCATTAAGGTCCCTTTTCCTTCACACCACATCTGCTGCCATAGAGTTCTGCCTCATCAGCCTGATGTCAGACTCTCTCCAGAGACTCAAATTTATCTCACGTTGTCCTCATGCTCAGTTTTTCCCCAGGATGCCAACATTCTAATTAAAAAGAAGAAACTTATCTGTCAAGGGGACACTTACATGCTGTGGCCAGCAAGCTACGTGCGAAGCCAAATTGTAATCAGAAAAATGATTGGTATGTATTGGATTAGACTAGGAGACTTATTAGACAATTGGGCTGCTGAATAGTATGAAGAGAAGTTCTCTGGATATGTCTGAGGCCTTGGAAAGATAAATGTGTCATTCAGACTAGATATCATGTCCTTGTACTAGGATGACTAATTGTTGGACAGTACTTTGATGTGCACTGCTAACACTACCTCTGTGATTTTCACTTTTCTGTGCCTCCATGGCCGACCCCTCATGAGCAACCCCTTGGAAATATCTATTGCGTTACCATCAACAAGGTGACCCAGAAGTAACCTCTCATTTATGTAAATGTCACATGTCCTTCTCTGGCCTACCATGTGTTGATTACAAATTTAATTCCTTGGTGATGATGCATTTCTACTTATTTCCAAGTTCTTGGTAGAAAGAGTATTTCAGATTAAGATGAACTCACCCATAAGCTCACACCCTGATTTATTAAAATTATGCATTTTCCATCTTAATATGCATTTTATATCATTATAATTATGGTATAACATATATTGAGGATGTTCCTTCCATCATTCCAGACTTTCCAGAGAAATACAAATAAAATACAAGGAAAATAAACACTAAGAGGCTGGAAAACAAAGGATGGCAAATAGGGGAGTTGGTAGAGCAGGTGTAATGAGGAGATAATAAAAAAAGAAGTTAAAATAAATAGAGCTTGGTATATGTGACTGAAGCGGTTGGCAAATCCTTTCCACAAAATAAGTGATAAAACTGTCAAAAAAATTTCTGGCTCTGAAAAGTGACCAACAGCAAACAATAATTGAGATGAATTTATTGAATTAAAAAAAGTCTAAACTTCATATATGGACAGTAAATTATGTGGCATTCTTGCCTAGGAATGTCGGCCATCTACTCCTACCTGGATTCTGTTGGTGTGGCAATTCTGCAAGGAAGAGACTGACCTTGACTCCACTGGTGGGGCTGACTGGATTTAAAGTGAAAGGGGAAAACGAACAAACCTAACCTCAGTGGCTCTGCCAGTAAAAGCTGCAATCTTGGAAGGAAATCCACAGGTTTGACCTGAATTTGCAGTCTGGTTGAGGGAGAAACAGATTTGTAGACCCTTCAGAAATTTAACAGGGTGATCTCCAATCCTAAATAACCAGAGAGGTGATAAACAAGCTTTTCTTATCACCTGGCAGACTGGGGCGATTGCATTCATGTTCAGGAGTGACCTAATAAAGTCCAAGTTCTTCACACATACCTGACTGATTAGTAGGCTGCATGCACACTCAGGGAAGATGTGACAGAGGCCCAGCAGAAAGTAGAAGCCAGCAGATTTGGAAATGATTGAACTGTGAATGCCTGCAAACCACTCATGGCTCCACGGCATAAGTTAGCCTTATTTCCTTAAGATGTTTGAGCACAGCCTTTAACAAATCATTGGCTAACAACTAAGCATAAAGACACAGGGGCAAGCCCTAGAAAATCAGACCAGAAAGTAAAAATAAGAATCTAAGAAATAGGGCCTCCCTGATGGTGCAGTGGTTAAGCTCTGTGCTGTGGAGATGTCGGCAGCAGTGATGTGAGTTCAATGCCCAGCCAGGGAGATTCCCACATGGCGCTGCAGACCTCTCCTGCCTCGCCCGCTGCTCCCCTCAGCAGTGTATTTCAGTCAATCTGCCTGTTCTGCTCCCCACTCTGTCTCTGGTGAGCCCTCTTGCTGCCCCATGTCTCTGGCCTGTAGCCCAGCTTGTATGCATAAATAAATAAATCTTTTTTAAAAAATATATTTTTATTGTTATTTATGTCTTTTACATTTTGTATTCCCCTTGGGTAGCCCACCACCAATTCACCCGTGATCCATCTCCGTGGTCCCTTGTGTTCTTTTCTACTCCATTTTGTGCCCTTATCCTTCCCCTCCTCCCACCCCCGCAAGTGTCTCTCTCCTATTTGGTTTTCCTATAGTCCTGTTATAAGTGAAACCATTCGGTATTTTTCTCTTTTTTTCTGGCTTATAAAAAATAAGTCTTAAAAAAAAAGAATCTAAGAAATAATCAGAAACAGCAGCTACACATCATGGGGGATGTAGATAGGTAGATTAAGTCTGGAGAAAATAACTAAAAACAAACCAAACCAAGCAAAAAATGTCAGAGGACTACTCTCTCACCCATACAAATCAGGATCCTAAGCTACTATAATATGTTATGTAAAGTACCAAATATTCTACAAAATATAATGCTGAGTCACACAGAGAAAAAAGAAAGTATAATCAACACTCAAGGGTAAAAGCTGGCATTATAAATTAGCTCTGAGTAGACCCAGATGTTGTATTTAGCAGACCAATATGTCAAAGCAACTATTATAAATATAATCAAAGAACTAAGAAAATAATGTTCAAAGAATTAAAGGAAAATATAACAATGACTCAACAAATAAAATTATTAAAAATAGAAAGTTTATAAAAGAATCACAGAAATTCTAGAGCTAAAAGATATTGATTGAAATGGGAAAACTCATTTACTAGATTTAACAGCAAAATTGAGATGGCAGGAGAAAGAACCACTAATTGTGAAGATATAACAATCTAATTTATTCATTTCAAACAACACAAAAAATTAAGAAAAATTAACAGAAACTCAGATCTATAGCACATCAAGCTCATTAACCAATGTATAATTGGAACCCAGAGGAGAGCAGATACGAGGCAGAGGGAGTACTTGAACAGTCCCCAAATACCTCACATTTGATAAAAATATTGAAGAATTAAACAAACAGTAGGAATAGAAATGAATTTCCTCAACCTGATAAATGGCATCTATGAAATACCTATACTCATATTGCATTGCATTATAAAAGACAATGCTTTCTCTTAGGATCAGGAACAAGACATGGATATTTCCTTTCATCCTTTCTATTTCACATTATGATGAGGGTTTAAGACAAGTAACAATGAAGAAGAGAGAGAGAAAGAAAAAGAGATAGAGAGCTGGAGAGAGAGAAGAAAGAGAAGTCGTGAAGGATGAAGAAGAAGAGGAGAAAAGAAGCAAAGGAAAGGAAGAAGGAAAAGAAATTGGAATGAAGGGCATCTACATTTGAAAGAAAAAGTAAAATCCTTTTTAATTTTTATTTTCAGATGATGTTAGCTTATAAGTAGAGATTCCCAACAAGTCAACAAAAATTACTAGGCTAAATGAGCTTAGCAAAGTTATAACATAAGAGATAAATTTACTAACTTTAAAATACTACTGCAAACAATCCAAATAATGAAGTTAAAACAACATTTTATTTATAATAGTATCAAAAAGAATAAATATTTGGGAATAAATTGAACAAAAAAGTAAGACTTGTTTATTGAAAACTATAAAATATTACCAAGGGAAATTGAAAAAGCTGTAAATATCTAGAGCAATATTTCATGTTTATGAATTGGAAGAAATAGTTAAGATTCCAGTTTTCCCCAAATTGACCCATAGACTCAAAAAAAATTTTAGCAAAATCCCAAGAGACTTTTTTTAATTGATAAAATTGATAAGATGAACCTAAAATATATGTGGAAATGCAAAGGGACTGGAATTACCAAAACAATTTTGAAAAATAAAAAGTCACAGCATTTATTGAGCTGATTTATTTTTTGTTTTTAAAAAAGTTAAATTATGTTTTTTGAAGTAACATTAGGTTATAACACTATGTTTTAGGGGTTTAAGCTCACACTTCTATAAATGTATGTTATTGTAGTTACCACCAAAACCCTAATAATCTTCCATCATAGTGTACTGTGAAATTAAAAAACTTATAAAGCTACAGTAATCAAGAGTGTGGAATTTGCATAAAGATAGATATGTAAATTAACAAAGCAGGATTCACAGTCCAAAAATAAACTACTTCACTAATAGTCAATTTTTTATAATTAAACATTTTTACTTTGAGATAATTGCATATTCACATGTAATTGTAATAAATAATACAGATCCCATATATTCATTACTCAAGTCATACTGAACCTTGTAAAACTATTGTATAATACCATAGCCAGATATTGACATTGATCTAGTCAAGACAAATAATATTTCCATCACCACAGAGATCCCTTGTGCTGCCCTTTTATAATGCCTCAGATTTCTCCCTCCCTTCATTCTTGACCTCCGGCAAGGACTAAACTCTTTTCCATTTCTATAATTTCATGTTTTCAAGATGATATTTAGAAATTCAATATATGACATTAGGGAATTAGATTTTTTCACTAAGTTTAAGTCTCTAGAGATTTATTCAAGTTGTTAAATGTATCAATAATTTTTCTTTTTTTTTATAGCTGAGTAGTATTCAATGTTATGAATGTACCAAACATTTATTTAACTAATCACTCCTTGAAGGTCCTTTTTTTTGTTTCCATTTTTGGAATATTACAAAAAAGCTTGTTAAGGACCTTTGTGTAGAGGTTTTATTTTAAAGAACACAAGTTTTCATTTCTCTAGAATAAATCCCCAAGAGAAAAACTGCTGCGTTTTTGGCAGTTGCGTGCTTAGTTTTTAAAGAAATCAGCAAGCTATTTTCCAGAATTACTGTACCATTTTGCAACCTCACCAGCAATGTATGGGTGATCTAATTTCTTTTCATCCTTGCCAATATTTGATGTTTTAACTATTTCTTAAATTCTAGCTATTCTGAAAGATGTACAGTGATATCCCATTGTGGTTTTAATTTGCATTGCCTGGTACTAATACAAGTCTTAATTAGTATGCTATATATTTTAGTATTTTCTTCCACTTCATTTTTTTCAGGGTTTTTCATTTTTCTATGGCTGGAATAATTTTTGAGAAATGTATTAAGGCATTTCAATGAAGAAAAGTATCTTCCACATATGGGTCTGAGCAACTGGACAAATAGAGGCAACAAACAACAAACAAGCCCTCAACAAACAACAAAAAAGCCCTCAACAACCTTAAGACTCTTCTCTTACACCATTCATAAAAATTAACTGAAAACTGATCCTAGACCTAAATGGAAAACCTAAAACTATAAAATTCCCTGTAAAATATATGAGAAAGTCTTGTGATCTTAGGTTAAGCAAACATAATTTAGTTATAATATCAAAAACATAAGCCAAAAAGAAGGAAATTGATATGTTGGACTTTATCAATACTAGAATTTTTTGCCTTTAAAAGACTCCATAAAAAAATGAAAAGACAAGGCACAGATTGGGGAAAAATACATATCACATATTTAAAAAAAAACTTGTCTTCATACTATAAAGAGACAAGTATGTTCATTCTCATCACTTCAATGGTAGAATCCAATAAAAAGGACAAAAAACACCAACAGATACTTTTAATTGAAGGGATATGAAAGGTGGAAAAGCATTTGAAAAGATATTCAACATTATTCATCATCAAGCAAAGGCACCTTTAAATTACAGTGCAATGTGGCCATTCAAATGGAAGTAATGGTTGACAATATCAACAATAACTGAAAATGTGGAAATACAGAACCTTCACATCTTACTTATGAACTTGGGAAATTGTCCAGTCACATGGGAATACTATTTGGAATATTCCTCAAAAATTAAGCATAAATTTACCAAACAACTCAGCATTTCCCTTTCTAGGTGTCTGGTCAACAGAACTGAAAACTAAAGTCTACATTAAAGCTTGTGCAATGTTCTTAGAGCATTATTCACAATAACCTCAAACTACAACCCATATAAGTGTGGTTCAACGGGTGACTGGGTAAACAAAATGTGATATATTCATCTTTACTGATAAAAATGAAAGAACTAGATGAATGAGCCTCAAAAACAGAATACTAAGTAAAATAAGACAGACATGAAAGACTGCATATTGTAGATTTTACTTTTATGAATTTCCCTGAGAAGACATGTAAGGGTCAGATGGGAGAGGGAATGAGCTACAAATAGAAAGGGGGAAAGTGTGTTTGTATAATGGAAACACCCTAACACTGGATTGTAAGGATGGTTGCACAATTCCCCAAATTTATTTAAAAATATTGAATTATACCTTCACAAGAATAGATTCTGTGTTATACAAATTATTACTCAATGGACCAATTACAAAAATAAATTGTGCAGAAAATCCATACTAATTCTTTTTTTCTAAGTATTTCCTTACAGCACCCATTTCAAAAAAATCTCCAATTTTCATCCTGCTTTTAGGAAAGACAAAGTTGGAGAACGATAGGAAGAAAACTAAATGAAGTTACTAAGTCCTAGACTCTTATTACATCTCTCCAAGTGTAAGCAGATACTGAATTCTCCTGAGTCATAGAAATTTGTGAGCTGGAAGAATGGAGCCACATAATACCAAAAGACTATATTTCTCCTCTAACATGAACTTTCGGAGCTGACATTTGTAATTCAGCTAAGTATTTCCTAAAAGTAGCTCACAGTTAGCTTTGCAAAAATGTTGAAGAATTGCCACATCATCGAACCTTTCCAACTTGTGCTGTGTGGAGTAACATGAGACAAGTGATTTTTTTTTCCTGCATAGAGAGCTTAATCTCTCTTGGGATGAGCAAATAATGTCTTAGACTTGAATCATGGTTATTTACAAATTAATTACATAAGCATATGTATGCTTCATTTGCCAGCATGGTGATCATGTAGCTCTGAAGGAAATGTGGTTATTTTGTGCCTGTATTAATTCAGAGCACAGTTGTGTGATCATTAGTTTGAGTCTGTAAGACAGAATCATCAGAGTCTAGTCAGTAGCAAGAAATTATAATGTAATTCTTGTCTTTGCCAAGCAAATTCTGTATTCTTCTGGTTATAAACTGTGTTCTGTTGGCAATAAAATAACTACTCAGCAGGACAAATGTGCTATTATTCACTATAAGCATGAAATCCCAGTCTCTGATTGTTTAGTGTACACCAGCCTTCAGCATTTCCACAGTCAGCCACGAGTGCTTATGTAATAATCATCTGTGCCCAATCATTTAAGGGTGACTTTGTTGATGACCTTGTCAGAAGCATTCTATTTGGCAAGCAGGGTTGATGGACTCTTGGCCAGCACACAAGTGACAGAAAACACTTCTGTCACAGTGAATTCACTTCTTTGATACATGGAGTTCACATTCAAGATTATGTTGCCAAAACTAATATTCTGTAGCACAGCAAATTGTACTTCTGCATCCCTTACTCATGTTCCCAAGGTACTTTGGGTGGTCACCTGTGGCTAAAGTTTGGCAGGAGTCTTGTCAGAATGGCTCTTTCATACTTGACAATTTAGGCTGATTTCAATCTCCAAGTGACAATCTTTGTCCCTTTTTGCTGAAAGCCAGCTAATTAGTTTCACAATCTGTTTATTTTGGCAGGTTATAGTCAATAAGAATACGTTCCAAAGGGGAAAGGGGCTTATGAGGAAGAGTAAGAATGAGGATAAAGCTACAACTATGCAGGAGCTGATGTCAGATGTTCTGCTTTCAGAACTACTCAAGAGTCTACCTTCCAAATAGCTAAGAAGCAAGCCATGGGCAAGTCAATTAATCCCGCTCAAGTTCATCCTCTAATAGGATGGGTTGATTTTTTTTCTTTTAGTACAAATTGGATGTTCTATGTAGAGCACTTAGTATAAGGTCTATATTGTACATCTCAATAAATATAAGCTATTATCAGTGTTGTTTTTTTCATATTTTGAATCCATGATAACAATGTCCCTTTCAGACCAAATTCTCTCCTTAACCAAAGTCTAACAACATACAATTAAAGATATAATTTTATTTTTTCCTGAATCAATCAATGTTATACATCATATCAAAAAAAGTATAGGTGAAAATCATGGTAATATCAATAGATGAAGAAAAGTATTTGAATATAATTTAGCACTTATGTATGATAAAACTCTAAGCAAGATGGGAATAGAAGGAACTTATCTCAATATAATAACCTACCATTTAAAAAAACCAATGGTCAGTATAATAATACTAAAGGACAGTGCCAAGGTGGGGGACATGTCATTGTCTATGGGTTTTCACCCAGGTGCTCAATTTCAAGACTACTCAGACTCAGGGAACACTAATGGGATTTAATTAGCAAACAGGAGATGGGGAAACAAAGAGTTTCTAAGGTCACACGTGGCTGGCTGTCTTGCCTAGATAGTGTCTGCAGCACACAGCAGTCCCAAAAAAAAGGCTACTTGTGCAAGACAGCTCTGTTCTGTCAACAGGGCCTAGAGCTGGTGACACACCAGTGAGCAGCAGGCCAGGCTCCAACTTGTGGTTGTAGCTGGAGATGCTCACAGGTGGGGGATGACACCTCAAAAGACCACAGAAACAATCTGAAGGCCAGGATGGACAGCTCTGGACTCTGGAGTGGAGAGCAACAGAGACAACACCAGTGGGAGGCAGTATTAGACAATTAGAAGCAGTGGGCAGTTCTCAGAGGAACACAGAGTGCCAGTCACCTGTCAGCAGTGCTGGTGAGCCCTGGGAAGTAGTGCTGGTGAGCACTGGTCACCAGAAGGCAGTATCAGAGACACAACTATTACAGCTCTTTGTGAGTTATTGGTATGAACTAATAGTATAGACACTGGACCTAGGCAAGTGCAATGGCTGGGTCTCTGGGAAAGTATTCAGAGGTCTGCAGGTCTGTGGAAATCTCAGAATGTGTACAGATCTGCTGAGTCCCAGAGAGGCTGTCTGCTCAGTGCTTCTTCTCTTTTTGGAGGCCAACTGTTCATAACAACATTATTTATAATGTCTAGGACATGGAAAGGACTGTGAGACTACGAGTGAGGTGTGAGGGAGGAAGGGACAGGGGATGAAAGGGATGGTGGTGCAGAAAAAAAACAGAAAATACAAAGTTAAAAAGTACAAAGTGCAAATTAAGACATAACAAAAATAAACCGAGAGATTAATATTTAAAATAAAAAAGGAAATCCATGAATCAACAAGTTAAGAAATAATGTAAATTATGAACAATATGCAATCCACAGAAGGGGAGCTTCACTGGGCAGAAGTTAATAAAATGATGATCATTCTACTAGTAATCAGAGAAAAATTAAAGGTAGAAACCATAAAGGTTGTCAAAAATGATGTATTCATGTAATACAAAGTATCGGCAAGGATGTGAGAAAAAGAGCACCCTCAAGCACCACTGATGAGTTTCCAAACTGGCAGTCTTTCTGGAAGGGAAACCTGGCAGTGCTATGAGGTTGTTCACCACAGCAGCCCAGCAACTCAGCTCTCTATCCTAGGGTGATGAAAGGAAATTGTGGTGGATGACTGGTACCAAACCCCACTGACAATCAGTACCAACAACTTAAATATAAAAGGAGAGATCTTAAAAGCCTGCAGCCAAGTGAATGAAGATAAAGGATGAGAACTTTGGAGTACCACCTTTGTAAATGAAAAATACCCCTCCTGTAAAATCAAAACTATATATTTTTAAGGACATATAGAAATCAATTTTGGGACTCCTTGGTGACCAGTGGTTAAAGTCTCAGCGCTATCAAGGTATAGCCAGCCACTGGGATGAGTTCCATCCCTGGCCAGGAAGTTGATCCACAGGCACAGCAGACCTCTCCTGTCTCTCCCGCTGCTCCCCTCAGTAGTATATTTCAGTAGATTAACCTGTTCTGTCCACCACTCTGTCTCTGGTGAATCTGCTCACCCTCCTCTCCCCTGCACCTCAGGCCTACACCCCAGTTCTTATATGCATAAATAAATAAAAATAAATCTTAAAAAAATTTTCTTTTTTTATTGTTGATGAACTTAACCATTGCTTCTGTTTTCCTTTCTTATTTTATTACTTTTATTAATTATATCTTTTACATTATTGTGCATTCCCCAAAGGTTACCCACCACTGATTCACCCGTGAACCTTCACCATAGTCCCTTGTGCTATTTTCTCCTCCATTTTGAGTTCTTATCCTCCCCCTCCCTATTTGAATGTCTCTCTCTTGTTTGGTTCCCTTATATTAATGCTATAAGTGAAACCATTCAATATATATTTTTAAATATATATTTTTATTGTTATTTATGTCTTTTACATTTTGTATTCCCTTTGGGTAGCCCACCACCAATTCACCTGTGATCCATCTCCATGGTCCCTTGTGTTCTTTTCTATTCCATTTTGTGTCCTTATCTCCCCCCCACCCCGCCCCTGCTGAGTGTCTCTCTCCTATTTGGTTTCCTTGTAGTTTCCTTAATGTTATAAGTGAAACCATTCAATATTTTTCTCTTTCTTTCTTTCTGGCTTATTTCACTGAGTATGATCCCCTCTAATTCTATCCATGTCGCTGCAAATTGCATGTGTTTATCTTCTTTCCATGCTGAATAGTATTCCATTGTGTATATGTACCACATCTTCTTGATCCAATCATCTATTTTTGGACATCTGGGTTGCTTCCATACCTTTGCTATTGTGAACAGTGCCACAACAGTGTGAACAGGGTGCATGTATCCTTTTGGATTAGTGTTTTTGTGCTGGGTTGCTTCCATACCTTTGCTATTGTGAACAGTGCCGCAACAGGGTGAACAGGGTGCATGTATCCTTTCGGATTAGTGTTTCTGTGTCCTTTGGGTAAATTCCCAAAAGTGGGATTGCTGGGTCGTATGGAAGCTCCATGTTGAGCAGTTTGAGGAATCGCCATACAGCTTTCCATAGTGGTTGGACCAGTTCACATTCCCACCAGCAGTGTAGAAGAGTTCCTTTTTCTCCACATCCTTTCCAGCATTTGTTGTTGCCTGTATTTTTAATGTGTGCCATC
>PVIJ01010906.1:0-34977 GCA_004024925.1 Scalopus aquaticus | reverse complement strand
GTGTGGTTTTGATTTGCATTTCCTTGATTATGAGTGATGTTGAACATTTTTTCATGTACCTGTTGGCCATTTGCTTTTCTTCTTTGGAGAAGTGTCTTTTTAGCTCTTCTGCCCATTTTTTTGACTGGATTGTTAGCCTTGTTTTTGTTGAATTGTGTGAGTTCCTTGTAAATTTTTGTTATCAGTCCTTTATCAGATGTATTGTGTGCAAAGATCTTTTCCCAGTTGGTAGGGTGTCTGTTAGTTTTGGTTAATGTCTCTTTTGCTGTACAGAAGCTTTTTATTTTGATGTAATCCCATCTGTTCATCCCATCCTTCACTTCCCTCGCCTTGAGGGATGTGTCTTTCAAGATTTTGCTGAGATGTATGTCGTGCAGAGCCTTACCTATATTTTCTTCTATACATTTTATGGTTTCAGGTCTTACATCCAGGTCCTTTATCCATTTTGAGTTGGCTTTTGTGCAGGGTGTGAGGTAGTAGTCTAGCTTCATTTTTTTGCATGTGGCTGTCCAGTTTTCCCAGCACCATTTATTGAATAGACTGTCCTTGTTCCACTGCATGTTCTTTGCTCCTTTGTCAAAGATTAGTTGTTCATAGATATGTGGCTTTAATTCTGGGTATTCTATTTGGTTCCATTGGTCTTTCTGTCTGTTTTTGTTCCAGTACCATGCTGTTTTAATTTTTATGGCTTTGTAGGATAGTTTGAAATCAGGGAGTGAAATTCCTCTATTTTCTTTCCTTTTAGTTAGTAGGGCTGTAGCGATGCAAGGTTTTTTGTGGTTCCATATGAATTTCATCAGTAGTCGATCTATTTCTTTGAAGAATGTCATTGAGATTTTTATTGGAATAGCATTGAATCTGCAAATTCCTTTTGGTAGGATTGCCATTTTGATAATGTTAATCCTTCCAATCCATGAGCAAGGGATACCTTTCCATCTTCTTGTGTCTTCTTCTATTTCTTTCAACAGAGTTTTGTAGTTTTCTTTGTATAAGTCCTTTATGTCTTTTGTTAGATTTATTCCCAGATATTTAATTTTTTTGGTTTTGATTTTTAAGGGGATGGATTTCTTAATTTCTTCTTCTTCAGATTGGGTGTTTGCATATAACAAGGCTACTGATTTTTGTGCATTGATTTTGTATACTGCTACTTTACTGAACTGGTCTATGATTTTGAGTAGTTTTTCTATGGAGTTTTTAGGGTTTTGTATATATATTATCACATCGCCTGCAAATAGAGACAGTTTAATTTCTTCTTTTCCTGTTTGGATCCCTTGAATGTCTTTCTCATGTCTAATTGCTCTGGCTAGTACTTCCAGTGTTATATTGAAAAGTAATGGTGAGAGTGGACATCCTTGCCTTGTTCCTGACCTTAGCTGAAAGGCCTTCAGCTTCTCACCATTGAGGATAATATTGGCCGTGGGTTTGTCGTCTATGGCTTTTATTATATTGAGGTATGTTCCTTCTATCCCAAGGATTTCAAGGGCTTTTATCATAAATGGGTGTTGCACTTTGTCAAATGCTTTCTCAGCATCTATTGATATGATCATATGGTCTTTATTTTTCTTTTTGTTGATGTGTTGGATTACATTGATTGATTTTCGGATGTTGAACTATCCTTGTGTCCCTGGAATAAATCCCACTTAGTCGTGGTGTATTATCTTATGGATGCATTGTTGGATCCTATTGACCAAGATTTTGTTAAATATTTTTGCATCAGTATTCATTAGGGAGATTGGTCTGTAGTTTTCTTTTTTTTGTATTTTCTTTGTCTGTTTTTGGTATTAGAGTAACATTTGCTTCATAGAATGCGTTTGGTAGTACTCCTTCCTTCTCAATTTTTGAAAGACTTTGTGTAATATAGGGACTATTTCGTCTTTGAATGTTTGGTAGAATTCATTTGTGAAACCATCTGGTCCTGGGCTTTTGCTTTTGGAAAGGTTTTTAATTACTGTTTCAATTTCACTACTTGTGATTGGTCTGTTTAGGTGTTCTATATCTTCTTTGTCTAGTTCTGGGTGATTGTATAGTTTTAGGAATTTGTCCATATCCTCTAGGTTGTTATACTTGTTTCCGTATAGCTGTTTATAGTAATCTCTAATTATTTTTTTTATTTTTGCTGTGTCCGTTGTGATTTCTCCTTTTTCATTTATGATCCTATTTATTTGCGTTTTCTCTCGTTTTTTTTTTCTTTGTAAGCATGGCTAGTGGTTTTTCTATTTTGTTTTTTTTTTTCAAAGAACCAGCTTTTGGTTTCGTTAATCTTCTGGATTGTTTTTTTTTATTTCCATTTCATTTATTTCTGCTTTGATTTTTATTATTTCCTTTCTTAAACTGTCTTTTGGGGTTTTTTGTCAGTCATTTTCTAGTTCTTTGAGATGTGAGATTAAATTGTTTCTTTGGGTTGTTTCTTATTTCTTGATGTGAACTTGTAATTCTATATATTTTCCTCTTATTACTGCTTTTGCTGTGTCCCACACATTCTGGAAAGTTGTGTCCTCGTTGTCATTCAGTTCTAGGTATTTTTCAATTTCTTCTTTGATCTCTTCGTTGATCCATTGGTTTTCCAGTAATGTGGGTTTCAGTCTCCATGAGGTAAGGAGCTTTCTTTTCTCCTTTTTATGATCTATTTCCAGTTTGACTCCTTTATGATCGGAGAAGAAGGCTGGTACTATTTTGATCTTAGTGTATCTGTTGAGGTTTGCTTTGTGGCCTAACGTGGTCGATCCTTGAGTATGCTCTGTGCGCACTTGAGAAAAATGTGTATTCATATTTCGGGGGTGAAGTGATCGATAGATATCTGTTAATCCCATGTGGTCTAGGTCCTTATTTAGAGCTTCAATGTCCTTGGTTACTTTTTGTCTTCTTGATCTGTCCAATAGAGAAAATGGGGTGTTGAAATCTCCTACTATGTATGCATTTTCTTTAATGTCTATTTTCAGGGATGATAATTGTCTGATATATTTTGGTGCTCCTTCATTTGGGGAGTGTATGTTGATGATTGTTATATCCTCCTGTTTTATTGTCCCCTTTATCATGATCTAGTGACCAGCTTTGTCTTTTTTTACCTTCTTAAGTTTGAAGTCTATTTTATCTGATATAAGTATAGCTGTACCTGACTTCTTTCTTGGTCCATTTGCTTGTTGATTGTTTTCCATCCTTTAATTACTAATCTCTGTTTATCTTTTGCAATTAAATGTGTTTCTTGTAGACAGCAGAAGGTTGGGTTTTGTTTTTTGATCCATCCTGCTATGATGTGTCTTTTAATTGGTGTGTTTAGTCCATTTAGATTTAGAGTTAATATTGAAATACTGTCATCCATATTTATCTTTTTTTTTTTTACCCCTTGTGATTCTAATCTTTACCTTATTCCATATTTCCTGGTCTTTCCTCTGTTGGTTTTGTCTTCATGGTTTCTTGTAGTAAGTTTTGGAGTGGGGGTTTGGTAGTGATGAATTTCTGTAGTTCCTTTTGTCAGAGAAGGTCCATATTCTTTCTTCATAGAGGAAGGAGAGCTTTTCAGGGTAGAGTATTCTTGGTTGACATTTGTTGGCATGTAGTATATTACATATGTCTCTCCATTCTCTTCTTGCCTTTAATGTTTCTTCAGAGAAATCTGATGTCAGCCTGATTGGCTTTCCTTTGTAGGTTATTTGTTTCTTTGTCCTCGTCATTTTCAATGTATTTTCCTTGTCTTGAATTCTCGATAGTTTTACTATCATATGTCTTGCTGTTTTTTTTTTTCTATCGTTGTAATAATTTGGAGATCTTCTGTCTTCCTGTATGTCGATTTTTGTGTCCTTTTTCATGTTTGGAAAGTTCTCTTCAATTATCTCCTTGAGAAGTTTCTCTGTTCCTTTGTCTCTCTCCTCTCCTTTTGGGATTCCTATGATTCTGATATTTCCTTTTTTCATGGTGTCAGATAGTTCCCGAAGCTTTTCCTCGTTCTTTTTCCTTCGTTTTTCTTTTTCCTTTTCTGTCTTGGTTCTTTCAGTATCTTTATCTTCCAGAGTGCTTATTCTTCCCTCCATGTATTTTAATCTACTTTTATGGCTCTCTACTAATGTTTGTAAATCCTCCATTTCCTTCATTTTCTTCTTTATGGATTCATTCTCGTTTTTCAGTTCTTCATTTATATTCCTCAGTTCTTTGTTCTTTTCATTTAATTCTATTTTTTTTTTATTATGGCTATCCTGAATTCTTTATCTGTTAGGCAGATGTAATCTTCTATGTCCATATTATTGGGTACTGAAGTGAGATTTTCTTTCTGTGGTGTACTATTTTGAGGGTCATTTGTAACTTTTTTTCTTCCTGTTGTTGGCCTTCTGCTTTGCTCTGATCATAGCATTCCTGTGCTGTTGGTGCCAGCGGGCATGGTTCTTGGTTCTACTTGCTGAGGAGTGTTTGTTGTTTCCTAGTGTCTGAGTTGCCTTGGCTGTAGCTGGCTATCTCCCGGATTTTCTTTTTTCTCTGTTGAATTTCTGTGTCTCGTGGCGTGTCTCCAATGTGTTTCCGGTTCCAGGTGGAATTAGGGTAGAAAAAGGGGTGGTGGTTTGTAGTTAAAAAAAAAAAATAGTAATAATAAAAAAAAATTAAAGTAGAAAAAAAATTAAAAAGGTATTGGTAAATATAAACTTGGGGAGAGTTTTGTACTCCTTTTGCTTTTAGGTTTTGGAGTTTCCGGGTAGGCCCCCTGCTAGGGTTCAACCCTCTTTCCCAGTGTCAGATGTTACTGTTGACCTACTGTCGCTGCTGTGTTTTATAGTTGCTAGTAGTCTTTCTGTTCTTTCTCTCTCTGCCCCCCTTTTTATTTTTCTTCTTCCCCTCAGTGTTTGCCTGGGGGTTATCCCTTCCCCTGGGGTTACGTCTGGTGGGGAGAGGTCGAGAGTTCCTGTTCTTAAGTTTCTTTTCTGCTGCTTGGTCCCCACTTCTCCACAAGGGGTTGCAGGGGTAGAAGTTGTGGGCAGCTGTTGGTCAGCGTTTCACCTCCCCTAGGTTCTGGGGGGCCACTGTGCAACCTCCTAGAAGTTGGGTGTGGGGCCACGGCGGGGGGTGGGTGGGAGCTCGATTTTCCTTTCTGCAGCCTTCCTGTGTGCCAACATGCAGACACTGTGGAGGAGGGTGAGGTTGGAGACAGTTCCAGCAGGAGCCTTATCCCAGGTCAGATTACCTCCAGTCAGGTTAGAGAAAAGTAGAGTTCTCTAACATCAGCTCTTGGTGTCAGGTTACAGAGTAGGGAGAAGATTGTTTGAGGTGGTCTCAGCAGTTTTTCCTGCTAGACCAGTTTCTCAGGCCAATATATCACCTAGCAACCAGTGAGGAATTAGGACCCCACAGGGTGCTGGCAGTTTGTCTTCCCCACTAAGATGTTACCTAGCCCCAGGTGGGGGATGGAAGGCAGTGACCCTCGAGCTTTCCTGCACTTCAGAGCCGCCACTCAGGGAAGAGAGGGGGCTTCTGGGGTGGGGGAGTGGGGATCACACTCCCTGTTCATTGGCCAGAGCCCTCCAACCCCACCGCAGTTTCTAACCTTGTATTCAGTGGCGCTCCATAAAGCTGATTTGTCCACCTCTCCTGTCTTTTGTTCCTCCGTGTGGGGTCCGGTGTTTTTTCTCTTCTTTTTACTCTGACTTTTCAGTTTATCTTTAAGTCTGAAGCACCCACAGGGATGATTGTATTGTGTAGGGCATCCAGTTATCCTCATATTGGCTCTCAAAATTAGGGATTTTTCTGTTCATAAATCTATATTTTGTGGGAGAGCCTAATCCTAGCATCTGTTTGCCACCTTGTTTTGGGGGCGTGTCCTACCATTCGATATTTTTCTCTTTCCTTCTGGCTTATTTCACTGAGCATGATCCCTTCTAGCTCCATCCATGTTGCTGAGAATTGCATGAGTTTATCTTTTTATTGCTGAATAGTACTCCATTGTGTATATGTACCACATCTTCTTGATCCACTCATTTATTTTTGGACATCTGGGTTGTTCCCATATCTTAGCTATTGTAAACAGTGCTGCAATAAACATAGGGGTGCATGTATCTTTTTGGATTAATGTTTTTGTGTCCTTTGGGTAGATTCCTAGAAGTGGTATTACTAGGTCATATGAAAGCTCCATTTTTAGCAGTTTGAGGAAACTCCACACATCTTTCCATAGTGGTTGGACCAGTTTGCATTCCCACCAGCAGTGTAGGAGAGTTCCTTTTTCTCTGCATCCTCACCAACATTTGTTGTTTCCTGTTTTTTTTTTTGATATCTGCCATTCTTACTGGTGTAAGGTGATATCTCATTGTGGTTTTGATTTGCATTTCCCTGATTACAAGGGATGTTGAACATTTTTTCATACATCTGTCAGTCATTTGCATTTCTACCTTGGAGAAGTGTATTTTTAGCTCTTCTGCCCATTTTTTGACTGGGTTATTTCCTTTCTTTTTGTTGAGTCATGTGAGTTCGTTGTATATCTTTGTGATCAGTCCTTTATCAGTTGTATGCAGTGCAAAAATTTTCCCCAATCTGTAGGGTGTCTCTGTTTTGGTCAATGTCTCTTTTGCTGTACAGAAGTTTTTTAGTTTGATGTAATCCCAGCTGCTTATTTTTTCCTTCACTTTCTTTGCTTTGGGGATGTGTCTTTAAAGTTGTTACTGAAATGTATGTTGTGTAGTGCTTTCCTATGTTTTCTTCTAAGTATTTTATGGTTTCAGATCTTACATTCAGGTCTTTTATCTATTTTGAGTTGGTTTTTGTGCATGGTGTGATATAGTAGTCCAGCTTCATTTTTTTGCAGGTAGCAATCCGGTTTTCCCAGCACCATTTATTGAACAAACTGTCCTTGTTCCATTGCATGTTCTTTGCTCCTTTGACAGAGTTTAGTTGCCATAAATATGTGGATTTATTTCTGGGATTTCTATTCGATTCCATTGGTCTGTGTGTCTGTTTTTATTCCAGTACCATGCTGTTTTAATTATTATGGCTTTGTAGTATAGTTTGAAATCTGGATATGTGATACCTCCATTTTCTTTCTTTTTAGTCAAGAAAGCTTTTGCTATTTGAGTTTTTTTTTTTTTTTTGGTGGTTCCATATACATTTCATTAATATTGTTCTATTTCTTTGAAGAATGTCATTGAGATTTTTATCAGAATAGCATTGAATCTATAAATTGCTTTTGGTAGGATGGCCATTTTGATAATGTTAAGTCTTCCAATTCAGGAGCAGGGTCTGTTTTTCCATTTCTTTGTTTCTTCTTCTATCTCTTAAGCAGCATCATTTAGTTTTCTTTGTTTAGGTCCTTCACCTCTTTTGCTAGGTTTATTCCCAAGTGTTTGATTTTTTTGGTTTTGATTATAAAGGGGATGGTTTTCTTAATTTCTTCTTCAGATGGATTGTTTGCATATAAGAAGGCTACTGATTTTGTGTGTTGATTCTGTATCCTGCTATTTTACTAAACTGGTCTATAATTTTGATTATTTTTTCTGTGGAGTTTTTAGGATTCTCTATGTATATTATCATATAGTCTGTGAATAGTGATAGTTTTATTTCTTCTTTCTCTATTTGGATTTCTTGTATGTCTTTTCCTTGTCTTATTGCTCTGGCTAGGACTTCCAGTATTATATTGAAAAGCAATGGTGAAATTGGACATCCTTGCCTTGTTCCTGATCTTAGAGGAATTGACTGTTTTCTGAATTTTATCATTTCTGATGCTCAGTCTGTGTGCATTTTTATTTTTACTTTCCTCATGAAAGCTATTGTTTTTCCTTTCAGTACTTTTCAGATATTTCTCTTGTGTGAAGGACTTTGACTATGATGTGTCTAGGAGTGTTCTCTATCTTTATCCAGTTTGGGGTTCCTTAGGTTCTTAGACCTATAAGTTTAAGTTGTCACCAAATAAAAGTAGTTTTTTCACTCATTTCTTCAACTATTTTTCTGTCCCATTTTCCTGTCCTTTCTTTCTGGAGCTTCAATTACAACTGCTTGATGTTGCCCCATGGCTCACTGAGTCTATATTTCCATTTTCTTTATGTCATTATGACGTATAAAACTTCTGTTATCCTTTCTTAAAATTTAAACATTTTTTTTGTTATTTGCAATTTTCTGTTGTTTTTATTTTTATAATTTCCATCTGATTTTTCCAGCTCCATGGTTTCCATTTCTTTTCTAACTTTTTACCAGCTGTGCTTTCATTATGACCATCTTGAAGGCCTCAAACATAACTATAATGAGATCTGGAAATGACTGATTTGATTAATTTCTTTTCCCCCTTGATTATGTGTCTTGCATTCTTGCTTACTTGTAAGTCTGGTAATGTTTTATTGTATACTGTGTGTTTTGTACATTGTGTGATGTATATTGTATATTGTGTGTTGTGTATTGCATATTGTATGTTGTATATTGTATATTGTGTGTTTTGTGGACTCTGAATTATGTTATCTTGCTTTCAAAGGTTTGTTTTGGTAGCCATTAGTAATGGCTACCAAAAGGATCATTAATAATGATCCATTTTCCACCATTAGTTTTGTTATTTTTAATTTTTTTTTATTAGAAGAATGCATAGAGCTTTGAATTTAGTGCTACGGCATGCCTCTTACTCAAGGGGATGACTACTTAGTGAGTGAACTATTCTGACTGGCCCGAAACTCCAGCGTCTCAGCATTCTGATATCTGGTGTCACCATGCAGGTGACATGATCTTTGCTAGATTTTTCAAGTCTTGCCCTGCAGATATGCCCTGGAGGTGCACAGCACAGGACTCAGGACCATGGACCAAGAACTCATGACAAGGCCAGGTACTCATATTTTATGTCGATTCATGAGGTGAACCTCTTTGCTTCTTTTAATTCTCTAATACTCTGCCTTGCAATTCCAGCTGCCTTGGCAGTCTAGAACTCTTCTGTTCTCTTCACCTTAGCACAATGAGAATGTGTGTTGTGTAAGTCCCACCTCCCAGTCACAGAAAGAGTATGCCCCAGGCAGAAAATTGGACTTACGCAGTTTACCTTGTGTGTTTTCCTTCTCTAAGACATCATAGTCATGTGCTGCCTGTCTTTCAGTGCCTACAAGCAATTGCATCATATATTTTACCTAGTTTCATAGCTTTTGGTAGAAGGACAAGTTTTCTAATTAATCCATCAAGGATGGAAGTAGAAGTTCTACACTTATCTCTAACATGTTGATTCCAGATTCTGAAGGGTAAGCTTTAGATCTAATAAGCTCTATCCTGACACCTTCTTTTCTGGGCCACTCCCCATTCATTGTGATTGTGCTCAGAATAAAAGAATAAAATATTTTAAATGTAGTGTTTTTTGACGATAGAGCAATTAATCAGGTAAATCTATGAAATACTATAGACATCAATATTAAAAATGAACTGTTTTTACTGTTTTCTGAATCTTATGGATAATTAAGAATTGACAATGTTTTACTAAATCAAATTTTCCAGACCAAGGATTTTTTTAAATAACAATCTCTTTCTCTCTTTGTTTGACAATAGATTTTTGGTCAGAAGGCAGTTTTAAGTGTCTGCTCACATAAGAATCATCAACGGATGTTCTAACACTGGCTATATAGTCCTTAAGAAGCCTAGACTTTATGTTGATAAGAATGCATAAGAATCTTGGATTAAAAACTCATTATTTATTGTGAATTTCAACTTGTAGTCTTTGTAGTGGAATGCAATAGTTTCCTAGATGCTTGAATAAAGCTAATAACTGGCTTTTCTGGAAAATTGTGTCCTTTTGTACAAGAGGCAGGGTTCTAAAGTTTTAATGTCAAATTTATTTTTGTACCTTTCCAAATATATTAGGATAAAAGGTTGACTTTCATACAAATTCAGTGCATTAGTGTATTGAATGAATGTTTTCATATAACTTGAATTGCAGATTTTCTGGACTTTTCCCTTACTGCATTCTATCTGTTAGGAGGCTTTTAAATCTTCTCTCTCCTTCGTTCATTTTTCTTATAGGCTTTTGGGTCGATTACAACTCTGCCTCACTCCCTGCCTTTTTCTCTGCCAGGAAGATAAACACAGAGCATAGCCTTTTATCTTAGCAGGGTCTCTCTAGATACTGCATTAGAATGACTTTTTCTCTTCGAGGTATTATTTATGGGATTTTAAGTTATTCTTTCTCTTTGGGTGTGGAATCAAAACTCCTGTGTAATGTAGCAGATGTGGCGATAAGTACAAGTGATTACCTGTCTTCAGATTTAGTTTATGGTACTTCCTATAGCTAATCATTTTCAGGTGAGTTATTTTCTGGCACTAAGTTTACGAACTTAGACTTGTAGCACTTTTCTGGCCCACAAATATTTTAAACTCAGGTATGTTGAAGGGTAACACACAACTTTTGGTGGGAAGGCTATTTATGGTGATAACAACCACAGATGCATTCACAATTACATGTCGTTGCTTTACTGACCAATATAATCGGTTGGCCACATTAGACATTAGAATGAAAGTTGCAGTCTGCTTTTCAATGAATGCTCCTTTATATTGTGTTTCTCAAATATCATTGGCCTTCATCAAATCATCCTGGGTGGTTGAGCCACATACTTGATTTATATCAAGTCTTTGGGGTTGAAGCCTGTAGCTTTTTAAACAAGTACCCAAGGTGGTTCCTAATCACAGAAAAGCTTCAGGACCAGTTGTAGGGGAGATATTTTAAGACCCAAATTGGTGAAATATTTACAAATTGAATCTATGGTCTGATGAGTTTGCAGCCAGATGATTGAGAGTTAAATTGGTGGCTTAGAATTTTGTATATATTGCTATGCTTACTACAGCAAAATTTTCTGTTGCCTCACCCAAAGATTGCTTCTTCACAGGAAAATAGGCATTTTAATCTATATCATCGATTTCAATTAACAGCCACATTATTTCTCAACTATATAAATGGGATAAAGCAGAGTCACTTGTATAATTCAGGTTCTTGTTTTTAAGATGATCCATTTTTTGGACCAATATATTGTTATAATTATAAAAACTGATTATGGCTTTTCCTCCCTGAAATGAATTGATGGTGCTGCCTGGGATCCATGTAATGTTATGTAGACTTTCTTGCTCATGTTAGTGAATAAATGGAGTTCTTCAGTAGATGCTCTGATTCTATGATATTACTAACAGAAAATAAATAAAGGTGCTAAACACTTGCATCCCTCTTTCTCTGAAGGATGAACCAAATGGACAAACACACCCAGAATTCAGGTGTGTATCATTCAGGTGGGTAAATCTATCCAGTCAAACAGAGAACACAGGTGGACCTTGAGTCAAAAGAGACTTTCAAATTCTCTCCCTTTCTCCCATTCTAGACTGGAGGCCTGATGTTGGTAAAGACTGGCTTGTACTGGCATTTCCAGAACTGGCTTTCCTGAAAATGGTAGCCTATGTGGTACTCACCAAATCCCGAAACCAAAAAGAAACCAAAAAGCTGGGCTTCCATATCTGTCCAAGGGACACCAATCTTAACCTTGGACTCACTTATATTTATTAGCTAGGAGCAGGAGTGATGAAGAGAAGATTTACACTCGGAGGACTATGGTATCCACAGTAAAAGCCATCTGATCAGGCCAGGGTGTGAAGGGTTAATCTTGAGTCCAGTTTTGTTAATCAGATAAATCATTTAGAACTTTGAGAAGCAGCAAAAAGTAGATACTTCCTCTCGAATACTTCGTGAAGAAGCAGAAGCTCCAAGTCTGGGGGTAAGATGGAGGTAGGTCCCCTGTAGAAACGCCAATCTTTCTGGTAGATTCTGGCTCTCAGGAAGGAAAAAAGAAATAGTAGAAGAAGCAAGAGTGCTCTCTTAAGGTTCATGACCTATAGAAATAGCATATTTCACTTTCTCAAGTTCAACTGTTGAGAACTTAGTCACATCATCAAGCACCACAGAAAGGGAGATGATATAATAGTCTGTACATATGTTTAGAGCAAGAAGACAATTGGTGGATACACAGCTATTTTCCACATAGATTTAGTGTCATAGCTTACTTGGATACCCTCCTTTCTCTTGCAGCATTGATGTGCTATTATAAATTTCCTTTCAATAAATACTGCCCACTCAAGAGTGGGATATAGGGAGAAGAAATATAAGACTATTATTTCTACCTCTGAATCCTGGAACAGCTTCAGTCCTGCTTACAGTTTCAATGGTGTAATCCAAAGGCTGTTGCTGTGCTTTGACTCTGCTTTATCCACTGGCTTTGGAAGGCAAGTCTGTATTTGACAGGCCTGCTAGTTCTTTTTGTTTCCCTGCCCTACAGCTTACAGATATGTGGTCTAGAAATTATCAGTACCTTGATTCATCCCCTCACAGTTGGTCTGTGGCATATTTGTTAGGCATGAACGTGACAGAGGAGTATGAATTGACTTACTAGTGCATTCTAACATGTGCATTGATAGAAGGATAACTTAGGTGAAGTCCATGGTAGTTAAGAATTTTTAAGAGCTGTGCTGGGCAGTTAGTTCCAACCAGGCTTCCAGGCATATCTAGGGAACTACCGTGAAACTTCTAAACAAATGTGTAATACTTGGTCTAAGTCACTTAGAATCTAAGCTAAAATGTGTAATCTATGGAAAATGTGAAGAAGCAACCTGTTTTATAGATTATATAGTACATAATCTGCCCCTACCAGATGGTCTTAAATAAGGCTATTTTATTCCTACTTTCCTATTCAAGCTGGGAACAATAGCAATGAATTATCACATGCCCTTCAGCATTTTAGTAACTTGCACAGATGTCTCAAAAGATAAGATTTTATTTTGGGCAGATGACAACTAAATGATTTGCAAGCCTCAGGCCCAAGTTTAGCAGCACAGGCTAAAAATGTTGATAATATTTTAAACTGTGATATACAGTTCTATCATTTTCATTTGGAGTGGACCCCCAAGCTTATTCCAAATATCTCTGCTATGAAAATAAAATATTTTATATAAGAAAAAATTACCCCTGAATGTAATTTCTTCTGAAAACACAGCTTTAATACTCAGCACACTTTCAAAGCAATTTAAAACTATAAAACCTCTTGAACATTAAAAAACTCCCAGAAATGTGTTCTCATGATGTGTTCCAACTGAAACTTTGAGTTTCATCAGTAAGGACTGAATCCATCCTATTTCAGTTAGAGAATGAGTTGTGGCAAACTCATTCACAGATGCTGTTGATGGGATGTTGTATATCTTGGTTAGCTCAGTCTGCTGTAACAGAATACCACAAAACTGGGAGACATGTATTTCTCATAGTTTTGGCAGCTAAGTCAAAGATCAAGAACTCAGCACATTCACTTCCTGCGATATGAATTTTGGAAGGACACAAACATTCAGTTCATAACAGGGGGTTAACCACATCTTAGATGAGTGTGGACATCTCCATCTGTGTATTTTGAGCCTCGGAAACAAGCAAAAGGCATGAAGCAGGCACGTGGAAGAATCAGGAGCTCAGGAATATGCAATCCCATGAAACCTCTGCTTCTGCTTGATGCTCCTGGCTGACTGCTTTGCTCTAACATTCAAGCTAGACAACACTTCCATCCATGGTCATGCCAAACTTTGAGACCATGTCAGAACCTTAAGGAAGTGTGAATAGGAATAAGTAAACTTATAAAGACATGCCATTTGCAGCAACATGGATGGAGCTGGAAAGGATTATGCTACACGAAATAAATCAGAAGGAAAAACAGAACTATGGGATGGTTTCACTTACAGGTCAAATACAGGGAAACTAAAAAAGGGGCAGGAAAAAGACAAAGCTTGCAAACTCAGCATAGATCTGAGGCAGACAGCAGGGGAGGGGTTGGGAGAAGGGTCAAACCGGGAGGGGGGGTGGGGGGTGGAGGAGGGAAGGGTGAGGAGGGGGGAAGAGCACAAGGGGGACTGTGGTGATAGATCCCGGGTGCTGTCGTTGTGGGAGAACTACTGGGACTACACCTGAAGTGAGGAATCAAATACTGTCCAAAAATGAACAATAATGTAAGTAAATAAATTCAATAAAAAAAGTGAACTCGAAGTATGTCAAACGACGGACTTTAAAAATATTACCTAAGATAACTTGGTATAGCCTATAGATTTCCAAACGCGTAAATTTATTAGTGTTCTTAAAAATTGCATTACCCAAGAAAACTAACATTTTCCTTGAATAGTTCCATTTATTTTTATATATAATATAGCAATATATTACTCCCTGAATTTTAGAAAATGCATTGCTACTTGGCTATTAAAAATTTGAACAATATTGTAGACCTCTTAAAGTAAGTTTAGTTGTTTTTAAAGACTATTTCTGTTCTCTGTTTATTAAGTTTTGGATTATTTACAGGGCACTAACACACCAGAAATACGGGGATTTATGTAAGTTAGAAGTTAGGGCATTTTGAAATACGACTATGTAATTTATTATCCAAACCAAGTCCTTTCAAGAATAAAAGGGGCATATTAATAAATATATTGACTGACACTGTCCTGGTCAATTCATACATTTATTGCCCTGTCTATTCTTTGTGTCAAACAATTTTTTTTTCATTTATAACATGACTGAGTTGGATTACAACCTATTTGTTTACATAATTTCTGTGATTGCTTCCACTCCACACTGGTAGAACTAAGTCAGTACAACAGAGGACTGCATGACCCAAAAACCCTAAAGTATTTGCTAAATAGCAAATAACATAAACAAAAAACGAACCAACCCAGGTTTAGATGATAGCTAAGAGTTCACATAGCTCTAACATTTTGTGATTTTTTGTTGTTGTTGCTTTAAGTAACATGTTTGTTAAATATAAAACTGGGCTTGGCATTTTTTTTTTATTTTTGCATAGAAGAACTGGGGTGGGGCCTCCCTGGTGGTGTAGCAGTTAAGCGCTGCGCTGTGGAGCTGTCAGCAGTGATGCCAGTTGGATGCCCAGAGGGGGAGATTCCCACATGGCGCGGCACACCTCTCCTGCCTCGCCTGCTGCTCCCCTCAGCAGTGTATTTCCATCGATCTGGCTGTTCTGCTCCCCACTCTGTTTCTGGTGAATCTTCTCGCTGCCCCACACCTCTGGCCTACACCCCAGCTTGTATGCATACATAAATAAATTAAAAAAAAATATATAAGAAGAACTGGGGTATAGGCCAGAG
Organism: Scalopus aquaticus; assembly: GCA_004024925.1. Taxonomy (NCBI): domain Eukaryota; kingdom Metazoa; phylum Chordata; class Mammalia; order Eulipotyphla; family Talpidae; genus Scalopus; species Scalopus aquaticus. Next base: position 19,890 of record PVIJ01010906.1, on the reverse strand, counting down.
GTGTGGGGGGGTGAGGGGATTTACCAGAGACAAGAGTGGGGAGCAGAACAGGTGGATCTACTGAAATACACTGCTGAGGGGGGCAGTGGGTGAGGCAAGAGAGAACTACTGTGCCTTATGTAGGTTAGCTTCCCAGCAGGGCAATGGAACTCAGGCCATAGTGGTGATAGTGCTGAGACTTAACTCCTAGGCCACCGGGGAGGCCCTTGGCAATTTTTATTTCAAGATTGTTAGATTAAGCCTTGAAATGAAGCAGCAGTTAGATGTGCAGCCCTGAATGTTAGCTTGCTGAGGATCTATTGTTCTGTCTTTGGGAAGCTATGTCAGAGGTATGACCTAAGAGAACACCCTGGAGAAGCCCAGCAGATGGAAAGTGGGTGGCGAGGGTGGGGGGATGGTGGGCTCTCACGGCTCAAGAAGAAGAAAACTCATCAAACATGTGGGGTGGGAGGGACTTCACAATTCCATGGACTTTGATACAGCCTAGGGTTGCCAGTGTCTCTATTCTCTTGTAAGCATAACAGCCTCTTATAAAAATATGTAGATAAAATCTCACATATTATGCTCATTGATTTGAATTAAAATTTCTTTTGTTATAATATTTTGTTTGAGTTCTCATTTTCTTAATGCACCTGACTATTTGTATTTTTTAACCAAGTATGGGCCTTGAAGAACTTGAATATTTCCATAGAGGTAAGTTTGTATGTGTGGGTGCAGTGCATCATGTAGATTCTTTTATGGGCTTTGGCTTTTACAAGAAAGATGGGAGACCACTGCAGGGAGTAAAGGAGTAACATATCTGATTTATGTTCTCAAATGATAAATACAGACATTGTGTGGAGACCAGAATAAGTGGAGCCAAGGTCAGAAGCAGGTAGAAAGGAAGGATAGCAATAAACCATGTGACAGATAATAATAACTTGAATCAGAATGGTAGCAGTATAAATGATAAAAGAGGGTGCCTTCTGGAAATTTTTTAAAGGTAGAGTCAACAAGGGTCACTGATGGATTTTGTGTAGAGAAATGTAGGAAATCAAGAGTCATTCTAGGCTTTGTCCCTGGGCAACTTTAGAGAAGGGGCTGACACTTACTGAGATGGACAACATTGCAGATATCCTCATATTTAGAGAAGAGAGAGAATATCAGTACCTCTGTTTCAGAATTGTTGAATTGCAAAGGTTATGGATATTGTAATAGTGGAGATGTTTAAGGAAGTAATTAGATACTTGAGTTCAAATTTCAGCATAAAAGTCAGACTTAACTGGAATGTTCCAGTTGGGTGTAATGAATACACATTAAAAAATATTCATTCCATTCTATATTTCAGAATATAATAAGAATATGTATATACATACATATTTCAGGATAGAATGGATGAATGCACACACTTATATACCATTAGTATAAATGGTATTTAAAAGCATAGCAATAGAGATCACAAAGGGAATTAGTATAGATAGAAGTCAGGGACCTACACTCTTGGGCATGCCTTGTATAGAAGTTAAGGAGGTGAGACAGAATTCAGAACAGGAGACTAATGAAGAGTGGTTGGAAAGGGAGGAAGGAAATCAAGCCAAATGAAGAACTATTATATGTAGTAGGAGGATGTGATATGCACCAAATACTACTGATTGGTTAAATATTATGAAGATACGAAATGAACCATAGAATTTAGTCATATAGTAATCACTGTGACATTGACTAAAGCAATTTCAGTGACTTAGCATGGATTAAAGTCTGATTGGTGTGCATTTAAGAGAGAACTGAAGAAAAATATAAGTCATTTGATATAATCAACTCCTTTGACTCTCCAGCCCAAGACCACCAAGAATGCAAGCAAGTTAAGCAAGTTGGGTTTATTGCTCATTAAAACAAGGGGGACCACATATTACAGGGAACTATGGGCACCTCAGTGAGATTTTTCAGTAATTTAGGGAAGATTTAAGAAAGTAGATCTTTGTTCTAGATAGAAAGTTGCCTAGAAGCAGGGGACAACACAGTTGGCTGTCTTGATAAATCCTTCCTCAAAGAGCAGAAGACTAGATTGAGTTCAAAGCTGTAATTAGGAAGGAAGGAACAGTCACTCAGATTAGTCAGGTGATGGGGGTGTTTGCTAGTTTTGTGGTTTATATAGTGACCTTGTTTTTGTCCTTAAGCAAAATTATGAAGTGATTTTGTTTTTTGACCTCTTTATTATAAATGCAGAGTGACCTTGTCTGATATCAATGTTCTGTGAAATTGTTTATGCTCAAGAAACCACTAAGGTCTAGCTGTGAGCATAATTTTAGTAGATGGCCACTGAGGAAGGAATCGGAGGAAAGGAGTTTGCTTAATGTGTGAATTTTATAACAATGTTATTACTTGTGATCCACCTCATATTAGCATATTTGTTTGTTTTTGTCTTACTTTTCCAATTTTGAAGTTTCATGTTTTGGGATTAGTATTTACCTAGTACATGACATTGCAAATTTCACAAACAGGGAAGAAGATGGTGGTACGTGAAATCTTGAATAACTTCATGCAGTTAAAATAAATTCATTAGTAATTTGTTGATATTATGTTAAATTTTCACATTACTTTGAAAGAATTTGACTTCAGTTAAATTTCTCCTATCCAAAAGGACAGTAACCTTTCCATTTGTTCAAGTCTTCCTTTTAATCTCTTAACTGTGCCTTAGAGTATTTTTATACAGATTCTGTACAATCTTAGTTAAGCAGAGGTCTGAGTTGTGTTGTTGCTTCTGCTGCTGCTGCAATTGGGTCCATTCTGTTAGATCCTCTAATTATTTTTGTTTTTATATATGAGAGCTGTGGATTTCCAGTATTAATTTTCTAGCTTGACACCTTACTCAACCTTTTTATTGTATGTAAGCATTTAAAAGTTCTTCTCATGTATTTTCCAGACATGCAGTCAAATTGCCTACAGATAATAATAATTTTATTTACTCTTTTCAAGTTTCTATATATATATATATATTTTTTTTTTTTGATTGCTTTGGCTGCTATCTACTAGCATTCCTAGTAGATAGTGTCAATGCAGACATCCTGATTCTCTTTCTGATCTAATGGTAATGTATCTACTATTCTCTACTAAGCATTTTGTGTGTGTGTGTGTGGACACACATACATATACTTTTAATCTTTTTAAAAAATATATTTATTTATTTATGCATACAAGAGCTGGGGTGTAGGCCAAAGAAATCTGTGTGTGTGTGTGTGTGTGTGTGTGTGTGTGTGTATGCGTATGTGAGGATTCACCAGAGACAGAGTGGGGAGCAGAACAGACAGATCTACGAAACACACTGCTGAGGGGAGCAGCCAGTGAGACAGGAGAGGTCTGCTGCATCATGTGAAAAGCTCCCTGGTTGGGGATCGAACTTGTGCTGCAGTGGCTGTGGCTAGCTTCACAGTGTTGAGACTTAACCCCTTGCGCCACCAGGGAGGACTGAGTCTTCTTTTATTTCTTTGAACATTGTCCTATAGTTTTTTTGTTTGTTTGTTTAGGTCTCTCAATGTTTGTTAAATTAATTGCTGGTACTTAATTCCTTTTGATGTAAGTTTTTCATATATGGTTTTTATTATGTTGTCATATATTCCTTCTGTCACCATTTTATTGAATATTTTTATCATAAATGGAAGTTGGATCTTGTCTCTGTAAAAACAGTCACACAGATAAATGGGAAAGAAATAAGAGCTGAGAAATTAAACCCACACTTATGTGGATAGTTAATTTATGACAAAGGACTCATGAACATACAATGGAGAAAGGAAAGTCTCTTCAACAAATGGTATTGGGAAAATTGGACAAAGAATGAAATTAAATGACTATTTCAAACCATGCACAAAAATTGATTCCTAATGAATTAATTTGGATGTAAAATCTGAAACCATAAAATAGATAGGAGAAAACAGAGTGGAGAGGGGAGATGGGAGCAAAGAGAGTAGGCCTAATGGCTATAGTGGAGGATTACTAGAGCTTTTGTAGTGGGTGTGATGTGATGACATATTTGTAGGAGTGTGAATTTATAAGACTGAAACATAGAGAGTGTTATAAAATAACATTACCTTAATAAACATAGCAGAAAATCAATCAATCAATCTGGAGAATAGTCCCCATGCTACCCTATGTTATCAATCATTTTACAATTTTTAAAAATCTACTTTTGGTTCTTTGCTATTTAATACAATTTAAGAAGCAAACTGTCATGTTTCAAGTTGGGCATGTTGAATTTTTCATAAGAATTGCATGACGTCTATGATTCATTTTGTGAGCAATTAATATCTTTATAATATTAAGTATTCCTGTTTGTGTATAACAACATCTTTACATTTGTTAAATTGTCTTTACTGTCTCTCAGTAAAGTTTTATCATTTTCTATATATAGGTCTAGGACATCTGTTGTTAGATTTATTCCTAGGTATTTTAAATATATTGCTGCCATAAAAAGTAGTACCTTTTAAAATTATGTTTCCTAATTGTTGCTGAGTATAGAAATGCAATTTAATTTTACATACTGGCTTTATATCTCCCACTTTGCTGAAGTCTCCTAATGTTTATAATAAATCATGCTACCTATAAATAATTACATTGATCCTTATGCCTTAAATTCTCTTGGCTTTTGGACTGGCTAGAAACTATTATAACATGACTAAGGATGAAGTTAGTGGATATCTTTGTTATATTCCAGACTTCAAGAAAACACAGTAGTTTTTGATTTTAGATACTTATTCTGCTTTTTCTCCTTTTTTTTAAACAGATGTATTTTATCAGGTTAAGAAAATTCCTTCTATACTTAGTTAATTAATACTTTTGCTTATGAATGATTTTTAAATTCTTCAACTGCTTCTTTGTGTATACTTGGATTGTTATGTAGTGATTCTCCTAAATGGACAGTGATGAAATTAATATATTTCAACTATTAGTATATTTCAACCATTTTTTCTTTATATTTCCTGCCATATATGTTTAGTTGATATTATTTTTTAATGTATACATTTGTGTTTTAAAATATACTTGTATATGTTACCTTATTTTTGTTTATCTCTCTTGCTGCTCATATGGTAAAGATGAGAAAATAAGTGTGTTTACACCATTTTCTTCCAATTTTTCTTCCTTTCCTCATCACCAGTTCTTTGGTATTCATATTTTATTATTCTGTAACTATAATCTTCTGATTTATTTCAGTCTTCAGATAATAGTTAATTTTATAATTATTCACATCCATTACCTTTAACACAGTTTCCCATTCCAGCTTTTAGTTAAATGGATTGTAGTGTTTAGTATTTTTTCAGATTTACCGAAACAGCCAATAAAATATTGCACATATTTTGTGTATGCATTTTAATCCGTTTACACTTATGCATACATTTGTGATATCATCACCACAAACAGGTGTGTGAAAAAATTTTCAGCATCACTAATCAGCAGACAAATATAAATCAAAAAAGCAATTAGATGTCTCCTCTAGTATATTTTTCAACAGGAAATATGTTTCCTGTTGCCTTTATATTTAAACAAATGTTTTTTCTTGGTTTGAAGGACCTGGTTTAATTTTTTTCTTCCTTTTGGTAGCTTGTGTCTTCATATTTGCTTTTCTCCAAGTGTTTTGTAATTTCTCCTTTATCTTCTCATTAATCCAATTATCAGTGAGAGGTATGTTGTTCAATTTCCATATATTTGATGGTTTTTCCACTTTCTTTTAGTGATTGGTTTATAGTTTTGCTCCACTGTGATCAGAGAAGATAATTTATATGATTTTTAAAATATTTATTTAGCTATGTATACAAGAAATGGGGTGTAGGCCAGAGGTGTGGGGTGGTGATTGGATTCACCAGAGACTGAGTGGGGAGCAGAACAGGTGGATCTACTGAGGTACACTGCTGAGGGAAGCAGCAGGTGAGACAGGAGAGGTCTGCTGCACCATGTGGGAAGCTCCCTGGCCGGGGATCGAACTCGTGCTGTAGTGGCTGTGGATAGCTTCATAGTCCTGAGACTTAACATGTTGCACCACCAGGGAGGCCCTAATTTATATGATTTTTATTTGCATGATTTTATTAACATTTGTTCAGTGATTTGACATGTGGTCTAGCTTTCAGAATGTTCTCTATGCACTTGAGAAGAATCTGCATAGTTTTTTGGGGGTGCATTAACCTATAACTGTCTATTAAGCTTATTGGGTCTGATTTATCCACAAGGCAATTGTTTCCTTGTTGATTTTTCTATCTGGCTGATCTGTTCATTGATGAAAATGGGGTGTTGAAGTCCTCATACTACTATTGGATAGCTACCAATGTCTTATTTTATATTTGTTAGTGGGTGTTTTATACATTCTGATGCTCCTTTGTTTGCTGAATATATATTGATGAGTGCTATGTCTTCCTAATGTATTTATCCCTTAATCATTACATAATACTCATCCTTATTCCTCTTGCCTTTGTCTTCAATTCTTGATAGTTTCATTACTTTAAGTTTTGGTGTTGCATTGCATTTCGATAAAAAGTTATTCTTTTAGCTTCATAGACTTGTATATTTAGTTCCTTCTAAAAGAAACTAAAGGTTTGAAAAATTACTCCATTATTTCTTTGAATAAGCTCTCTATGACCCCCCATTCTCATCCCCTTCTGGATCCACATTATCCCTATATTGACAATCCTAATGGAGTTAAATATTTCTCTAGGTGTTTCTTTTTATTTTTCTTCATGTTTCTCTCTCTTCCTCCACCTGAGGGCTATATGCATTACTATTTTTGAGGTCGCTGATTTGATCCTGCATTTGATCTCATCTTCTTCATAGCTTTCTCTAGACATTTTATCTCTTTTATTGACTTTTTATATTTTCAAACTATTATTTTATATTTATAGTTTCAATTTCTATTTTCTGTTCATTAATCTTACTTCTCTGATTATTCATTTTTTTTAAATTTTGTTGATCAACTCGATTAGCTTTTCTGAGTTATCTTTCATCACTTTAATTTGCTTTTCTGTGTTTTCTTCCATCTCTTTGACTTGAATGTAAGATGTGAAACCATAAAAACATAAGAGAAAACAGACAAAATACTCTGGGTCATTGGTTTCTGAAGTGTCTTTGAGGATTTGACTCCAACAGCAAGGGATTCAAAAGCTAAAATAAACAAATAGGACTAAATAAACCTAAAAATTTCTGAGCAGTGAAAAAAACTATCGTTGAAATGAATAAAACACCCTACCAAATGGGAGAAAAATCTTTACATATCAAACATCTAATCTTTGAAGATCTAAGATCTTTAAAGAAACTCATATTACTCAATAAAGAGAAAACATGTGACCTCCAAAAAATTGGGCAGAAGAGCTAATTAAGGCTTGCTCAAAGAAGACAGTAAAGATGGCCTACAGGCACATGAACAAAAATGTTCATCATATAATAAAGGAAATGCAAATCAAAACCACAATGAGATACCACTTCACACCTGTGAGTATGGCCCTTATCTGAAAGACAAGACATAGTGTTGTTAAAATGTGGGATAAAAGGAAGCCACATATGTTGTTGGTAGGAATGTGGACTAGTTCCTCTCTTAGGGAAAAATGTCAGAGGTTTATCATGAATCAAATAAATCCTCCATATGACCCAACAATTCCACTCTTCACAACTTCCAATAAAATACAAAATAAAACACACCAAAAATAACCCCAGTTATTCACAGGGAAACACACACTCTTATGTTCACTGCAGCACTATATACAATGGTCAATCTATGGAAGCCACATAAATACCCAGCGACAGGTGAGTGAATTAAGATGTGGCATATATATATACACGGCATAATACTAATCAGCTTTAAAACGATAAAATCTTGCTATTTGTAAAAACATGGACGGAATTAGAGGGGATTATGCTAAGTGAAATAAGTCAGAAAGGGAAAGACAAATAGCAGATGGTGTCATTTATGTGTGGAATATAGAGAAATACAAGAAAGGAGCAGTCAAAATTAAACCAACAACCCCTAAAAATCTGACTGAAAATTTGAGATTATCTGAGAGGGTAAGTGAAGTGGAGAACAAAGAGGGGAGGGAAACCAATGGACTTTGGTAGAGGATTATATTTTCATTTTGGCATCTATCTATCTATCTATCAATCAATCATCAATCTATACATACATTTTTTGGTTGAACGATTTGTAAGACTATCAAAGATATTATGAAACTGACACAGGTCAGCAAGGGCCACTAAAACTGACCAAGGACACTGCACAAATAGTTTATCGGTCACTATCTGAGTTCTTCACCTGTGCACAGTTGCAAGACCACTCAGGTTCAGAGAACAATAATAGGGTTTATTTAACAAACCATTGAAAAACAAAGAGCTACTGAGGCCAAAAACAGCTGTTTACCTCACCTGAAGCAGTGTCCAGTGTTTTCAAGTCCTAAATGAAAAGCATGTAAGATGGCATCTTCCCATCACTGCAGACTTGGAGCACGTGGCAGCCAGACTACTGGCCAGTTTCCAACTCACAAAAACAATAGAAGGCACAACAGGAAATGCTTACCAGAGCTTCCGGGATGTCCCAGCACAGCACCAGGCAAGCAACACTCAAAACAGCAGCTGTAGCGGCTGAAAGACCTACAAATGCCACACTCCCTCAACTCAGTGAGGTGCCCGGTTCCTGGTCTTCGCTTTTCCTGCCAGGCTTTAACAGCAGCAAAGCTGGAAACAGTTTCAGTCACTTGGCTATTTGCAAAGCCTCCAAACTTTTCCTCTTTGAGGGTGGCTACTGGAAGCATTTCCATGTCCTTCAGAGGCCAGTAACAGCCTTCTGGAAGGTAAGCACAGTGGGGGCTGAAATTGCTGACCCCAGAATCATTGATCTGAAAATGCCGAAACCCGAACTCTGAATGCTCAAACACAGAATCCCAAACACTGAATCCTGGGGGCTGTTTCTGCAGTCCCTTATATTTCTTATCAGTCTCCACCCCAAAATGTGATATTTTGTTCACATTTCCCCTGAGGTAATCTATCCTCACCAGCACCTGCTCCAGGGGCCACCACTTGTAATAGTATGGCTTCAGCCCCTGGTTACAAAACCATACCCATAAGAACTTCAATATCTACCTATTAAGAGCAAGGATATTTTTCTACATAATCACAATACTAATATTACACCCAGGAAATTTAACCTTAATTTAAAATTTTTATCATGTACCCAAATTGTTATTTGTAAAGATCTGTCAGGAAAGTTATAATTTACAGGTATATTTCACATATCCACTCTGTAACCAATCCTGGTGGTTAGCAAATTCTTTTTAAGACAGTAATATTTCACATTTTTAGTTTCATGGCTCTGAAAGATCTGATTTGGGCTTTATATCCTGGAAAATATCTGTTCGGGACATAGAGCAGTCAAGAGCTCATGCAAATGTAAAGGGTCCACAACTCCCTTGAGTCCAAAAGTGAAAATGCCCAAGGGAAGGAGGAAGTCCATGGTTTCCAGGTTAAGTTTTCTTAATGTCCCATCTAAATGCTTCCCCTTTGTACTTAGAAAAGATGGAGTGAAATTAGTCTTAAATTAATCAAAAAAATTTCCCTCTGTTTTCATCGTGCTTCTTTCAAGTTATCTTCCTCCCCATCTCCCTTCCTCACTCCTCTCTTGATTCTCTTTTTCCCTCTTCCTGATTCCTTTTCTCCTTTTTATAATTAAGATATGACTACTTGTAGTAAAATACACAGATATTAATTGCTTAGTTTAGTGAATTCTGGCAAATGTGTATGTTAGTAAAACTAATATCAGAAAAGATATGCAATATGGCCATCATCCTAGAAAATACAAACAGTTCTTCACCTCTTCAGAGGTAATATTAATTTCTATCCCTAGAGACTTTTTTTTTGCTCCCTTAAAGTTCATTAAATAGAGCAATAAGATTCAAACTCTTTTTAATCTATCTTCTTTCACTGAAGATATTTGACACATTGACTCAGTCTTATGATTTGGGTTATATAACCTAGCTGACCTAATATTAAAGTTATCAGAGATGGAAAAAGATGCTGTGTGGTATTTAAGGCAATCCTCAAGACAGAATCACCACACAGATACCTGGGCTTCTAGAGCAAGGTTGTGCCATGGCAAAAGAGAATTATGAAACTTTGCAGAGCTCCAGATATATTATTGAATCCTTCTTGAGATAGAATACCTGACCTTGGATAACAATTTATTATGTTCCCAGACACTGAACAGGCAGGTAGCCAGACTCCCTGTCAGCCACCTTTGTTACACCATCATCTTACAATTGTCATGCAATCAAGTATTCCTTTAAAGAATTAATGGAGTAGTAGGAAGCCCAACCTTGGTTCATGGATGGATTGGATCATAAAGTGGACATTAAGATAAAACTGGATGACTGCTGCAATGGTCTGCACTTAGGGATGGCATTAAGAGGCACAGAACATCCTTCCAGAAGTAATACATCCGGCAGGACATCTGGCCCTCTGCTTTGTGTGGAAAGGGAAGCTGTCTTCTCTTTTAGAGGTTATAGTTATAGGTTATAATGTAAGCATGTACTTGTGAGCAGTGGCAAATGGCCTGGCCAGCTAGTCAAGAATTGGTAAATAAAAGATTGTAACTCATTCTGCTTTCTTTATACAAATGGCAAATTTTAAGCTTTTACTTAATTTTTCATCATGGAGTCAACACAACACAACTACCTAAAATTTCCATTAAAACAAATTATTTAAATGTTGTGGTTGTAATAATAATCCCAGGATTACTATCAAAATTGTTTTTAACAAGATTGCTATAATCATCATAAATAAACATTGGTAAACCAAGCTAATTTATATTTACCTTCTCTTCTCATTGGTTCCCCATGAAACTTTATAAATCTCTTTTGTTCTTTTCAATAACAAGAGTATGCATGTAATAAGCACAGACTTTTTCCCTTATTCTCCATTACCCTATTTTCAGAGGCCATGGATATCTCCTTATTCACCTCTGCAGCAATATAAAGATTCTAATCCAATACTTTATATACAACCATAGACTGCTTGTTTTCACAGATGGCTTTAAAGCACTATGTCAGAAAATTTACTTATGCAAAACAGGAATATTCAATTTTGGCAAATTACAGCATTGGGAAGCTAGATTTTAAAATAATCTAATGTTCTTTAAAACAATAATCAGAGTTTAATTTTTTATAATAAACTGCTACTTTGAACTTTTGACAACAATTTCTGATATTTACTGTTTGCATCAAGAACTGAGCAGTAACCTCCCACTGGCCCCAATTACATGCGAATCCTTAACTTCTAATGTGGCTGCATTTGGAGATTTGGCCTTCAGAAACTAGTGAGGTTGTAAGGATGGGGTCATAGGGAAGAATTCCATAGGGTTAATGTCTTTATAAGAAGAGATACCAGAGATTTCTCTCTCTTCCTCTGCTGTGAGAAAACACAGTGAGAAGGCAGCCATCTGAAAGGCAGGAAGAGGGCTCTCACTAGAAACCAATCTTTCTGGACCCTGATCTCAGATTCCCAACCTCCAGAACCGTGAGAAATAAGCTATGCAGTCAATGATATTTTGTTAGAGCAGCCTTGGAGGCAGGGAAGATTTTTTATTATTAATTTTTGTTTCAAAAGCTCCATCACATAACTCATTTTAATGTTGGAAGAGATACATACTAGCGATGATATTTTGTTGGTTAGGCTTTTAGTAGTGTTTTGTAAAATTTTCCAAGGCAAATAAAGAGTGTTTTGGGAAATAAATGATAGTACAGTTCTTTTCTCATAAGTAACTCCCCGCTTGAAGCCATCTGGACAGGGGGAGTCACGGGGACCCTGAGCCAGCCAGCTGGTGTTGCTGGGAGGTACTGGTGCAGCCTGTTTCTTGGGTGCACACTTAAGGCTCACAACAGCTGGGTTATCCCAGTGAGGCATCCATGAAGAAGAAATTTTCTCTTCCTGTAACCTCAGAGGTAGAAGACTAATGACAAAGGAGTGAGAAAAAATCTTCATCAAAACACAGTAGCCTAATCCTTCAGAGAAACAAAATGGGATTGTACCTGGCTCTGTTTCTGCAAGTCTGAGGAATAAAACAATGCAACGCTAGTTGTTCAGTTTTCAGACTTTTCCATTGTGAAAATAACAGGAGACTGTTTTCTCATGCTTGACTAAGTTTGTATTATTTATGTCTCCCTTCAGATTCGTTTTGTGAACCAGTTCAACTTTTTGCTATAAGACTCCAGATATTGAGATGTTTTATGGTATATGTTCTTTACCTTTCACTTCTATTTCTTTACTTGTCTTTATTAATTTCCGTTTTGTGACCTGTCTCTGTATTTTCTAATTTTCCAAGCATGAAGTCTTAAAATAGTTGTGCAAATTAGACTTGACAGACATTAAGGGTATACTGGCTAATTTTCAGGAGTGGAGGTTAAGTGTCCAAGGTTTACTGCTAAATAGCTTGCTCAAAGAGTAGCAAGGCAAGGTTTACCCTAGAGGTCATAGAGTCCTATCTTAGAATTCTGGTTACTATTTTTTTTTTTTTTTTTTTTTGCTGTGTGGTCTGTGATCCTGATTTCTCTGAGACTCTGTAACTGGTAACTGAAATAATGACATAACTTGCAGTGTTGCAAAGATGAGAGTTAGTGTTGCAAAGATGAGCACTCAATAAATGTGAACTCATATTAATGGTGTCCCTTCTGGGCCATTTTCCTGGGAAGGCATTTACCTCTGGTGGCAAGGAAGGATTAAAGATGACTAAGGCGTATAGGAAATGAAGGACTTGGAAGGACCTGGAGAAACTGTAATTTTCATCTAGAGGAAAGTCTAAATCATTCATGATAGATAGTTTTGATTTTCTTTTTTAATATCTTCAGGAACGGAGACTTTAACGCTTCACAAGGAAATTTATTCTAGTATTTCATCATCACAATGGTTAAGAAGTTCTTCCTTATATTCACCAGATATCTGCTGATTTTAATGTAAGCTCATTTTCTCAAACTAAGACCTCAGGGGAAAGAAGAGATGCCATTGAGCCGCTCAATTTTAAAAACCTTCAGATATTGACTTATCCCTCCATTTCCGTTTCTCCCCAAGTCTGAAAGGCCACAGGGCTTTGAACAGCTCCTCATAGATACCAGTCCCCATTGATTTGTCACCTTTGGTTCTTTTATATGACAGTTTTTTCTTTTCATTTTCCTTTAGCTCTGTGTTCTCAACACAGTCAAACTATTAAAGGGAGTAAGGGAAAGATCTCTTCTCAAGGCTGCAAAATAACAACAAGCAAACAAAAGAAACAAAACATACTTATTTTGACTGTATACTGACACATTTCAGAATTTATTAGATAAGCATTTCCTGCTATAAATGGGATTTACAAAGGATTCTGGAATCTTTTGTGAGAAATCATAATGAGACAGTTTAGTGGTTAAGAATGCGAGACTTAGGTTGGATTTCCAGCTCTTCCTTTTGCTATAGATACAACCATTAGCAGGTTATTTCACTTACCAAGCCTCAGCTTTCTTCTTACAAAGGGACAACACACACACTAATTTCCTAGGGTTCCTGAGGTTATCATGTGTTCCAGTTATCAATGCATTGCCTCTCAGCTCTAAGTTCACCTTCCAGAATGTCTTCATGGACAGTGTGCCTTTAAGCATCTCTCCGCAGTACAGGATAGTAAGCTTTTTCAGGAAGGACACAGCAGGAGAAAGGGCTTCCTGCTGCATGGCAGATCTGGGGTGAGAGTGTGGTATTCAGTGCAGCTCTGCAGCCAGCCAGGCATCCGGAAGCCCCAGCTGGTCTGGTGATCGCCTCCTTTGCCTCTCTCGACGTGGAGTCCAGCATCCTCAAGGCCCGCTCCTCACGTGGCACCCTGCCCACTTTTGCAAACTCTTGTGTGGTGTGTGCCTATGCCTGGAGGCTTCTTTTCTCTGCATTCTCATTGCTGGTTGCCTGGACTCTGTGGGAACTCCAGAGGTCTTTCTGCTTGCCTGGTGGTGGCAAATCAATTCTAGCCCAGGAAAATCAGCCAGTGTTCCTGCTGTCCAAGGCCTGAACCCCATCCTCGAGGAGGGATCCTTTTGAACCTTTCTCTAAGCATGCAGTGGTGATATAGGGGGTCTTTGCATCATATAGTCACTCTTTTATCAGCTTATTGATTATATATATTAAACTTTTCCTGTTTATTCACCATGTGGTTTCCTCTCCTGGTTGGACCTAGACAGATAGAACATGAAACTGTTCTTTTCAGATCCCTGTCTACAGGAGGCTTCGTGGACAGATGCCCCTCAACTGCTGAGCTCTGATTCAATGTGGTATGCCATCCCCGTCAATTACCCATTAGTTACAGAGATGGCAAGAATCGGTTGATATAGCCTCCTGGGGTGGCAGATTGGGAGTGGCATGTGACGAATGAAAAACAAGTCAAATCCAAGGGGGAGGAGAGAGAGAGACCTAGAGGGGCTTGCAACTCTGGAGATGCAGCAGCCCTTTCCAGGGCCAATATCACATTTTATTAGGGGCTCAGATTCAGGGAATGTGTGGCGGAATGTGTGCTGGGGATGTGTATTGGGGATGCAAAATTGTCTGGCACAAGCTAGGGGGAAATGAATAGGGTCCATTGCGGGGTGGGGGTGGGGCACCAAAGTTGCTGCTGATCAAAACATCCATCTCTAGTCCCTTTTAATTTAACTTCCTATCAAGGTGGTCTAGCTGGTTATGCTAATCTGGTCATAATGTCTGCCTGCTCTTTTCAGCAGCTACCTTCATACCAAGACTTTTGTCCTGGTGAGAGGCTCTCTGCCTGACTCTACATTTTAGCTTGACCAGCAGAAACTTTGGGTGCCAGGCAAGATCCTGAGATCAAGAAGGGCTGGGGAATCCACAGGTTGTTGTGGGCTCCTTTGATGGGCAAACTTGACTCAGGGACACCCTCCTGCCTACCCTCGGGCTTTCTTTAAACTGTACTGTAGTCTAAGATGTTACGCTTCCTACCTCCCTTTACTCCAATGTTTTTCTCAATAGTTAGACCTGAACTTGACCTCCATAAGCTTCCTTCAATTTCTCCTAACATGTTTTTCCATAAATCTCCTGCATATTTGATTCCATCTTGCTTTATGCATCATAGAGGAGTCAAACAAGCAGCTGTAGGGATTAAATGAATGAGTAGGGCCAAGCATATAGTAGTTGCTTGCTAAATGCTGGCTATGGGCAAGTTGAGGATAATATAATTAGATAGGTGCCAGAGCTCATTTAAGATTTTTAAGTGAATAAAACATTTTTTTGCTAGTCAGGTGCTGATTTTTTTTTTTTTTTTGATCTAGGAGAAATAGAATCTTAGTGTAGGTTTGGTTTTCTATGCAAATTTATAAGTTATGGGAAAAGTAGACATCGAATAATGTAACTGTCATCTAAAATGTCCTTGTTTCTGTTTGTGTGCCTGAAGTATGAAGGAAAATCCAGAGAGGATAAACTAGATAGACATGTAGGTTTTTTTCTTTCTGCATTTTCCTTCATACTTTGTTCCTGTCTATCATAGCATCTATTAAATGATATTTTAGAGATATAACCATTTTCCACATTAGAACCATTTTCCTACTAGCTTTTAGTAGAAAATGAGTTATTTTTCAACTAGTGATACTAGGTCTCCTGACAAATTAGGCAAATTGCATAAATATTTGTGTGGATTAATTGAAAAGAAAATTATAATAAAAAAATAAATGCCAGAGCTCCAGCTATCAAAGCATCAAAGCTAAGTAACATCTTGGCTTTGTTTTCTGGTGAAGAATTAGCAACTATTGTTTTTCCCATATGGCCACTTAGGGCCACAGATAAGGCTGTGTGGGGAAATCCTTGATTTCTAAAATGCTTAGTTCATCTTCTTTTTTTCCTGTAACCAGTAAAGACAGAGCCAGCAAGAGCCCCAATTAGCTGTGTGGTATGCTATGTTTGGGTCTCAGTACTTACTAATATTTTACTCTGATAATGTGGAAAATATGCAATAATGTGATAAGAACTAGTGTTACATTTTGTAGGCCACTCTTTTTTTTTTTTAAAGATTTATTTACTTATGCATACAAGCTGGGATGTAGGCCAGAGACGTGGGGTGGTGCGAGAATTCACCAGAAACAGAATGGGAGCAGAACAGGCAGATCAACTGAAGTACACTGCTGAGGGGAGCAACAGGCGAAGCAGGAGAGGTCTGCCGCGCCATGTGAGAATCTCCCTGGGGGGGATTGAACTCGTGTTGCAGTGGCTCTGGACAGCTTCATAGTGCTGCACTTAACCCGTTGTGCCACTAGGGAGGCCCTGTATGCCACTCTTTTCACCTCAGAAGAGTTTTCTGATTCCCCCCTGCCCCCCAAATAAAACCTAGCAAAAACTAGGTATCCAGATTCTGACCTACTCTTTGGCGCCTATAATTCTTATCTGACCTCCCTAGATCCTTAAGTATTACTGTTTTTTGGGCTTTGTTTTATTTCTCATTTTAAAAAAGATTTATTTATTTATACATACAAGCTGAGGGATAGGTCAGAGGTATGGGGGTGTGTGAAAGGATTCACCAGAGACAGAGTGCGTAGCAGAACAGGCAGACTGACTTAAGTACACTGCTGAGGGGAGCAGCTGCTGAGAAAGGAGAGGTCTGTTGTGCCATGTGGGAAGCTCCCTGGCCGGGGATCGAACCAGTGCTGCAGTGGCTGCGGAGAGCTTCATAGTGCTGAAACTTAACCCGTTGTGCCAGCAGGGAGACCCTGGTTGTTTTTTTTTTTTTGGACAGGTAGCAAAAACATACCTGTTCATATTATTTTTGAAATTGACTAAAAGTAATCTTTTTTCATGGTTGCAATTCAGAGTTAATAATACAATTTTTGTTCATAGTGATTGTGTAGCCTTATTGCCTGTGATGGAAAGAGAATGTCCTAACTCAGGGGAGGAAAAGTAAGCGAGAAGAAACCTGAGTCAGTTGGTCTTATTCTGTTTAATGTGCAAGTTTGCTACATGGGGTTCACTTCCCCGCCTTTGGCTCTAAAACACTCTTCAAGGACCCAGGCCATTGAAGGATGTGCAATCACTCTTTCTGCTCGATTCTTACAGGAATTTTTATATTTACTACCTCATAATAGAAGGCATCGAGGGCCTGTTGGACTCTGTATGTGATGGATGGCATGTTATGAATAACTGGTGCCAATTTTCAACTGGTACTAACTAAGGAACTGATTGCAAAATTTTACTGTAAGTGAGTGAGGAATAATTGTATAAGGTTTGACCCTGCAGGGAGACCAGCTGGAGGAATTTGGGGCTTTCCAGATAAAATTCAGATGCAGGGCCAAAGAATGTGGCTAAACATTTTGGCTGATTCAATCATAACCTAAGTGCTGTGATTGGTAATATATATTCTGTAACCTCCATTTAACCTTAGGAAGGTAACTTGGATTTGGTGTACCATTATGGTAATTCATTCTTTTAGTTTTATTCTTGTTGCAGCAGAAGAGATAACTTTGGCAATCAGGAATATTTCTAGACTTGTATGCTCAGCCACATACACCATTAACATAAATGCTTCTTTTCACTCAGACCCTGGAAATAGTAGTTGTGATTAATATGCTCAGCCATATGCTTTCTTATACTCTTTAAAAGCAAAAGATGATTTTTAAAGAATTAAATGTGATTAGAATTCATTCTGTAATCACACTAGCAAGTGGCATTTAAAATAATATAACAGAAAAAAAACATTGTGAGAAGCAGAAATGTCAGCTGAGAAATTGATTTCTTATGACAAAGGCTATATTTTTGCCTCTCCATTTTCAATGGAATAGGAAAAGTATCCTAAAATGTGAAATATAATCAGGCTCTTTCTTGGCCAAAACCCAAAATTTACACTATGGTAAGGTTTTCTTCTTGACCTCTGATCTTCCTGCCCCTGACCAGCCTCATCCACAAGGACTCACCTTCCCCCAGGGGAACATATTGGGATTTAGAGGTCCGCCTCCTCACTGTGCTTTTACATGGTCAGCACAGATCTCCAGAAACTTCTACATCACTAAGGGAACTGGGCACTCTAGATATTTAAACTCTTCTCACTCAGCCCAGTTCACAAAGGACTAGGTTGAGAATAGACTCAGAGATTTTCCAAGTGCCTCTAGAGCGTCCATGCTGCAACATGAGTTATGATTGAATCAACTAAGCTCAGATGAGTGAACCATGTTTTGAAAATTGAATTAACAGAGTCAATCAGCAATGTATTCTTTTATGCTCCCTTTTATGCTCAGCTAAGCCTTGTGTGCCAGTTTGCTGCTAAGGTGACTTATTTATACAAAGTCTATTTCCAGTAGATTATCTTTTATAAGGACATGCACACTTGGAATCTGAAATAAAGAAAAAAATGTATTCAATTTAAATGAACAGTACACTATAAACATGGAAAGTATTTATAATTTATGAGATTATTTTTATCGTAGTTTGATATGAGAGTGGTTTGTTGGGAGGGGACAGGCAAGACCCTCAAGGAAACAAAAAACCACAAGGAGGGATCGAAGTTGGAAAAACTGATTCAGCTTTAGATGTGCAAATTCTAATTTGGTGAGCAAATGATTGTGTCACCTGAAAGACTCTCAGGAGGCCTTGACTGACTTCTGCTACCTGGAATGGATCAACCCTCTTAGTGACCTGTGGCCCCAATTGAGTGGCAGTTGTCAAATTTGCCATCCTGTCAATGTTGGCCACGCCTGTCAGCCTGGAAGGCTCATGAAGGCAGGGTTCTGGTTTGCTTGTGGTGGAATCCTCACAACAAACACGTGCCTTTCCCCACAAGGTGCTTGATCCATATTAAGTAATGATAGAAATATTGGAACAGACACTTAGTGAGCAGCAACCAGTGTGTATGTGGAAGGGGGTGGGATAGAAGGTCAGAGTAGAAGCAGCTCATCGGTCCCGGTGAGGAACATGCAGTTGCAGGAGCAGCCCATTGGGGTCTTTGGAGAGAGCTACCCAAATCACAGCCAGGAGGCCCACTGGGGGGATCCTGGGGATTGGAGGTGGCAGGGCCTAGCCCCAGGCTGGCTGCCACATGATGACCCAAGGCAAGACCAAATTTATGGGCGGAGTTTAAGGAGGTCAGACTGTGGAGGAACAAGGGATTTAGAACTTGAGACACAGGCTCAGCTTGATGCTCTGCCTATTATGAAAACATGTTCCTAGATCGATGTTGTCATGACCATTATCAGTTGGCAGCAAGAGCACTGACCTGTGAGCTGATTCTTTGGTTCCCAGTCCTGGCTCTGTCACTTTCTAACCACCAACAGGTCAGTTTGCCACTCCTAGTTTCCAAAATGGTTATGGTGAAGCCCTTCTTACCTAATAAAACAAAAGCTTACTGTCTGTCATCAAGACTTTATAAAAATTAAAAAGAAAAACCACATCATAGGAAAATAATTCAAAATATAACCATGATTGCCTCAGTCATTCTCTTGCCACCCAAATGGGACAGGGATCAGTTCTTGCCGAATCCTCTTGGAAAAGTTGCTGTGACCCTTTGATGCCTTTTTAGCTCACCCCTCAAGCACAAGAATCAACCTTGGGAAGTGAAGGAAGTGAAAGACAAGATAAATAGATGGGATTACATCAAAATAAAAAGCTTCTGTACAGCAAAAGAGACATTAACCAAAACTAACAGACACCCTACCAACTGGGAAACGATCTTTGCACACAATACATCTGATAAAGGACTGATAACAAAAATTTACAAGGAACTCACACAACTCAACAAAAACAAAGACAATAACCCAGTCAAAAAATGGGCAGAAGAGCTCAAAAGGCACTTCTCCAAAGAAGAAAAGCCAATGGCCAACAGATACATGAAAAAATGCTCAACATCACTTATAATCAAGGAAATGCAAATCAAAACCACACTGAGATACCACCTCACAC
>PVIJ01010905.1:0-57691 GCA_004024925.1 Scalopus aquaticus | reverse complement strand
TCTGCAAATAGAGACAGTTTAATTTCTTCCTTTCCTATTTGGATCCCTTGAATGTCTTTCTCTTGTCTAATTGCTCTGGCTAGGACTTCCAGTATTATATTGAAAAGTAATGGTGAGAGTGGACATCCTTGCCTTGTGCCTGATCTTAGGGGAAAGGCCTTCAACTTCTCACCGTTGAGTATAATATTGGCCGTGGGTTTGTCGTATATGGCTTTTATTATGTTGAGGTATGTTCCTTCTAACCCAAGGATTTCAAGGGCTTTTATCATAAATGGGTGTTGTACTTTGTCAAATGCTTTCTCAGCATCTATTGATATGATCATATGGTCTTTATTTTTCTTTTTGTTTATGTGTTGGATTACATTGATTGATTTTCGGATGTTGAACCATCCTTGTGCCTCTGGGATAAATCCCACTTGGTCGTGGTGTATTATCTTATGGATGCATTGTTGGATCCTGTTGGCCAAGATTTTATTAAATATTTTTGCATCAGTATTCATTAGGGAGATTGGTCTGTAGTTTTCTTTTTTTGTGTTGTCTTTGTCTGGTTTTGGTATTAGAATAATATTTGCTTCATAGAATGTGTTTGGTAGTACTCCTTCCTTCTCGATTTTTTGAAAGAGTTTGTGTAATATAGGGACTATTTCATTTTTGAATGTTTGGTAGAAATCATTTGTGAAACCATCTAGTCCTGGGCTTTTGTTTTTGGGGAGGTTTTTAATTACTGTTTCAATTTCACTACTTGTGATTGGTCTGTTTAGATGTTCTATATCTTTTTTGGATGACTGCTTTTTAAACAGGAGGCTGGAAGGTGATGGAAGGGAGTTGAACTCTTAGACACACTCTGTCCAAAAAATTATATAATGAAAGACACATACATTGGAATATAATGTAATGCAATGCAATGAATCCAGTACATTAAAAAAGTAAAAAAGAAACTGATGAAATTAAAATATGTAATTATAACCTTTTATGTCCGAATTATTATTTCAATATGTAATCAACATAAAATTTTTTGAGAAATTTGACAATCTTAAAAAATTATCTCAAAACTCTAGTTTAATATTGACCTCAATTTTCAATTTGGACAGGCTGAAAGTGCAGTAGCTGCCTGTTATGGTTGGCAACTGTGAGGTCTTAGACTATCTCCAAACAATCTAAAGATAGAGATCACCAGGACGGTGTTGTATGGTTATTGGCATCTAAAGACTAAACACAAGTTGATAAAGTGAAATTAACACCTTGCTTTTCGAGCCCTCAGGGTAGTGGTACACTGTCTGATGACTGATGATGGCCTTGAACTCTCACAAGAAGCCACAGAGAGGCAAGGAAATAAGCACTGACATTTACTGAGCAACTACTATGTGCCAGACTTTTCCTGTACATCACTGTGCTTAATTTTCACCATGATCTTTGAGATAAATGCTCTCAGTTTCTTCTTTTTACAGATAGGGGAAACAAGACTTCAAAAGGCTAAGTTCCTTGCCCAAACGTCATGACTGTGACTAAAGGACAGGGTTCAAGTCCATTCATGTGAAATTGGTCTCATCACTGTTCTGCCCTCCTGCCAGTTTGAGTGCATCAGCAAAGGCATACATTCTTGGAAGAAGAAGTTGGATGGATGGATAGTTACATAGATAAATAGATGATAGAGGATAGACAACTAAGGATATTATAGAATATGTTATATATACATAAGCATACACATTATCACACAATATATATTACACATGTAATATATATTGATATATAATATATAATACATAAAACTGATTCTATTCAATCCAGCAAACTTTCCCACAGACTAAACAATCCACACTCAATAGACAAACATTAAGTGTCCAGTGCCAGAGCTATAGAAGACTCTAGATAGAGAAAAAAATAATAAAACACTAAATCTGTTAAGGGAGTTGACAGTTTAGTGTGGTTGACAAAGACATGGAGAATGGAAGCTCTTCAAGACATCATGCAACACATTCAAACTACTCACACAGGGGTAGGACCCAAGGCGCATGTGGCAGGAAGGTGTGTGTGGCCAAGTCGACAGGGAGGCTAGAGAGGGCTTTGCAGGGAGGGCCCTCAGAACTGCATCCAGAAGGAGACACACTGCCCCCCCAATCTGGATTCTAATTAACAGCCTTTCATTATTCAACTAAATGAGTCCATTTACCCAACAGACAGATGTGGGTGAAATGGAGCCCGTGAGGTAGTTTCTCTTGCTCCTCTAAGGTCTCCTTCCTTTGGTACGGTGTTTTTATACTGTGGAAATTAATTAGGTGAGTCAAGAGCAGCATTTGTCTTAATGAAATAAATTAAAACAGTAAAGAACAATAGGTATCAGGGGCGGTTCTGGCCTGGGGATTCATATCCTTCCCAGCAGTTAGATGCTTTTCCAAGCTCGAAGTTCTGTCCAGGATATCTGCTATTGGTCCTTGTGTTTGACACTGAATAAAGACACATGTTTATTTTGTGAGACTTTTACTTGTGTGTAGGTTAGGGTGTAATATTTCAATCTACATATTTTATACTGGGCCACGGTCACAAACGTGCTCTGTGGATCACGAAAGTGAGGAGGTGTGGCCTTCATCTTCCTGACAAGGACCTGGCTGTCTCCTCCAGTCTCTGGGCAAGGCTAGACTGCCCTTCCCTTTGATTCAGTCTGCTGCCTGCAATTCTGGGGAACTTGTTCTCTCCACCAGCACGCCTGGGGGTGAGGGGTGGATGTGGGGTCACTACCTCTGTTGCTGCCCCTTTTCTTCTCCACAGCAGCTCTCCCCAAGCCATTCCTGGGTACGCATCCATGAGGGAGGAGCAGAAAAATCTGAACATGACTTTCCCTTAGTTACCCAAATGTTAAACATCTTCACCAACAACTGCAATGAAGCCAACTGAATGAAGCCCATTCACCAACAACTGCATTTCTTAATTCCTTGTCTTGGCCAGCCTTCTGCTCTTCTCTGTGAGAACCCCTCCCACTCCGACTTCCACCGTGCCGATTGCCATCGGCCATTCAGGCCATCTCTCAGGGCCAGGACTATCCTTTCTGCCAACTGGACTTTTCTCCAAGTCTGAGTTTCCATTATGGAATCATTTCCACTAGGCAGTGTGTGTGTGTGTGTGTGTGTGTGTGTGTGTGTGTGTGTGTGTGTGTGTGTGCATGCACATACATCTACATGTATTTACACACTTGTCTATGCTTGGGAGAGGGTTTAACATCCCATGTCCTGCAGAGTAGCTCAGGACAAAGTCAGTTATAAATCATATATGTTTTGAGTTGCAAGTTTCCAACCTCCCTCTTCATTCTTTCCATTGCAGAGATTAGGAATAAATGTGTGTGTATTTACACACACACACACACTCTCTCTCTCTCTCTCTCTCTTCCCAAAGACCAACATTAATCCCCCCAATACTAAAATTTTCAGGTGTGTTTTTCAGATGATACTTGGGTAAGAAGCATTGGGGAACTTGTTCAAATTTAAATTATTGGGCCCTCCCCCAAGAAATTTTGGTTCTGGAGGTCTGAGCAGGGCCTGGGAGTGTGTGTTACAACAAATATATGTAGGTGCTAGGAGCCTCTGTTTTGCAGACTTATATGTCCTCCAGCTCTTAGACCTGATCCCCACACATAGTAGTTGCTTAAAATATTTGTTAAATAACTGCAAATGCCTTTGCAGAAAGGCTGTCCATTCCATCTCTTTATCCACCCTACCATTGAAGAGAATGCTTATGGGAAGGACTCAATACATTTTCCTTTAGTTCTAATAGTATTTCTGTGACTAATTTCAAGATAACTTGTGGGCGTCAGCAATATAAGTTAAAAGGTTTTTTTTTTTTTTTTAAATCAACATACTATTGGAGGAGGCAGTGCCCGGCATACCTGCTATCTGGGTTTTCCTTCTCTTCCTGCTATGCCATTTATCAGGATCTCATCCTGCCATTCACACACTAGCTACTCAGTCAGTGTTCACTCCATTCATGAATGGAGGTGACAGCTGGTCCACCTCAGTCTTATGGTTGAAATACCATGATGCTAGTATTCAGGGACCTATATAAGAACTGCTATCAGTAAGCCGATCTACAGGAAATTGCCACTTTTTGTGAGTCAAAAATGATCAAAGGTCAACAATTCCTTATCACTCAGCTGAACACACAGTTAATCTGATGCAGTTGTGACTAAAACCAAAAATAACTAGACAAAACAGACCCATCTGGGAGAAATCCAGGCTCGTTTCCCCCTCCACCCCAGTTCCTTCTCAGCTAAAGATGCCGCACGTGGAAACGCCCTGAGTCAACTAGAGCCCATCTGCCCAATGCCAGAAATGACGCTCCTTCTGCCTGCTGCTGGGATATATGCCTCATCATCAGCCAGGGTGACAATTGGGGTCCTGAGTATGTGGTTAGGATCTTTTCCCCTCAGAGCAACAGCAAGCTCTGATCACCCCCTTTCCCAACCCTTAAATGTCATCGCCTAGATCAAGGGCCTGCCAGATTTTTAGACTGTGAACCACTGAGAATCCAGCCCCCTCACCAACCCAGCTTACTCACTGCCCCGACATTCTCCAGAATAAATGTTACATGAGAAGATGCCCAGTCCTTTGGAGGCAGTATCTGGACTTCATAAAATATTAATATAAACCAGAAAACAAATGCTAATTATGCCTTTGTCACAAAACACGACACACAGAGCAGCTTAATGAACTGCAACGAGCTCTCAGACTCCATTTTAAGAAGCATCGATTGCAGGGCAGTAGCTGCATTTCCCTTTTGGTGAGCCCATCACTCCTTCTGGTCTGATTCTCAGGACCACACTTGTTTAGTCCACAAGGACTGATGCACTCGAGGCATTAGGGCTGTGACTGACAGTAAGGAATCCCGCCTGTGCCATTCACAGCTCCAGGAGCCTAGGGGAGATACTAAACCTCTCTGTGCCTCAGTTTCTTCATCAGTTCCATGGAGATGAGAGTGCCTACTTCATAGGTTTGAAGTGAAGGCTGAATAGATGAACATGAATATTTAATAGTGAGTCACACAATGCTTCCCACATGGAAGTGCTAGCTTATGTGTTAGCTGTAATTATTGTAAGGTCTGCATCTTCAAAACACACAAAACGTCCAGTATTACACATGTGGGAAAATGGCATGGACCTGAGTAAGGAAAATGGATCTAGCTGAACTATCGTAACTGCACCAACAGGCTGAGTTTACCTGTGCAAAAGTCTGCCCACAATTCACATGAAAATGGACCAGCGCCATGGGGAGACACTAGAGGATTGTTTGATGCTCTGTAGATGAATCGCCCCTCCCACAAAAGCGTTTCTGCTATTTTATTGTGAATAGGGTTTAATTAATTGTGGCTGTAGGGATATATTTCAAATCGCCCTCAGGAAAACCATTATAATGGTTAATTCTCAATTCTCTGGAAGGGAACAGGAACCTTTATCAGAGTAACTACTTGAATCCAAAATAAGGTCCTACCCACGTTCCAGTTACCCAAATAAACTCCATGCCATAGAACAGTGGGGGGATATATTTCCAAATTAATGATACCCCTGGGAATAGCTGTTATAGTATTTTGCATAGAGAATTTCTTCTGTTATTATTCAAGCATCAGTTGGGAAGCACCATTTCGATCTGAGCATGCTTTGATGATGCAGGAATTTACAGCCATCAGCAGGGAAAGATCCATTTTCTTCAACAAATTTAGTGGAAGCAGAAAAACATGCAGTAAATTAAACCTGATTTGCATGACATTGTGCACGCATGCAGTCCCTCCTATGAGCCAGGGAATGCTCCTTGATTGAATTTTTCTATTTCTCTATGTTTGTATGGTACTCTGGGAACAATCGGGGAGCCCTCTGTTGGCTAATTAACACCTGTAAATTCACATTGCCTGGTGTCTTCCCTAGATTGCAGAGGTAATGAGTCCAAATCCTGGCAGGGTTGTATTTTTATTAAAATTTCTTCATATCTTTTTCTTTTTGTGTCAACCAGATTGCTACAAATTTAACCCTTTAATGTCTTTTGTTCTGTCTTTGTCCAGGGGAATAAAGCAGAAGTTAGAGAACTCTCCTCTGGTGGCTGAGAAGGGGAAATCACACACATGAGGAAGCTGTGACTGGTAAAATAAAAGTTGTGTGTGCATGGTGCCTCAATAGCTGCAGACTGAATTTCCAGCTACTGAATACATGGGCCAGTTTATCTGATGCCAGCTCCATGCTCATTAATTCATTAACAGATATTTCTTGGGTGATACGTGCATGATGATGAAGGCAAGGTGGATTTTTAAGAGGAAAGATCCAGCCACTGCCCTCAAGTCATAGTCTGCTGAGAGAGCAGAGAATAAATGCTGAACTAGTGAGGACATCTGCACGTGCTGGAGGTTCCAGTGAGAAACAGAGAAGGGAGAAGCAAACCCACTCTGAGCGAGCGATTGGAGGCTTCAAGAGCAGAGGAAATGTGAGCCAAATGGTAGGAGATAGTGCGCCGGCAAGTGGGGGCACTCCCAGGGAAGAAGTAGCATGTAGCAGTGCTCTGCTGAAGGGGGAATGCTGGTACTCACAGGTGCGCAATTCCGAGAGCATTCTGATGTCTTCTTCCATGATGGGTGGCTCAGGGTAAAGGTCCACTCTGGTGATCCTGTCATAGGAGGCTGAAGGGCATTTGGCTGTCATCCCTAGTTAGTCCAAGGTGTGGGCTCTTCCATCATGACCTAGTTCAAGGTGGAAGTATGCTTTAATGATCTGTTGAATGATTGTGCCATCAGGGGGTGCTGGAGGGAGTGGCTTACTCTGTGTAGAGCCACCCTGAAAACTTCATCACTTGTCACCATAGGAAAAGCCTCAGTACCCAGGTAAGTGTGCACAAGTATACAAGCAAAAGGGAAGATGGACCCCTCCTGTGCGTTGGTCCAGTCTAACTAAGAGTCAGGGCGCCCACGGACCTGCTTATTGATGGTGGTGGGCCCAGCGGATTGAGGATGTCCTGGGGATGATGCAAACTTGAGTTTGTTCTATGTTGATGTACCAGGCCCCAGTGTAGACCAGCCTCAAGTGTGTGTCATGGTCAATGTGCAACTTCCACTGAAGAGATTAATAATAAGAGAGACCCCACTTGTGGGTGTGCTAATCCTAAGCGGCCTGACCGGCCACCATTTAGTTATCTGCAACTCTGCATTCCTACCCAAGGTCAGAACTGCCCAGTCAATCAGCTCTAAAGCTGATCACTTTGGAAAGGGTGTGCATCGAGAGGTATGGCCGGGAGTGCCCGGGGGCTGATGACAGATGCATAAACTTACTCCTGACTCATGCATCATGAGGTATGACTGGGAATGCCAGAGGGGCTGGGGACCGATGTTTGACAAAGGACCCCAGAAGCTGAGCAATGGAACGCCTTATTGATAAGATTGAAACCTTGGCTGGGGAATCTAAGGTTTGACCTCAATTATAATACTGAGTCAAAAAGCAGGAGAGAAATGCCTGGAGAGCAGACCCACACACCCTAATGCTATAGATAACAGGATACACTTTTTTCTATTCTTGCTCTTCCCTTTTCTCTTTATCTTCCTTCCACCTACAACTGATGATGTGATTATTTTATCAATAAAAGGACCAGGATCTCACTCACTGAGCAGCATCCCGCATTCTGTAGCCTGCTCCACGACTCCCGTGTATCAGTGTGGTGGTGCACCAGATGCAACACCCACTCATGATAGTTAGAGTAGAAGACCTTAGAGAAAAGTGATCAAATACCCCTGTGTTCAATTATTTTTATGTTACTAATGGAGAGGTTGATGCCATTGATGGCTCTGTTAACTAAGGTAAACTAGTGGCCAGAACAGGTCCCCAAATGCAGAACGGCTCAGACATAGTACCTGTTTGATTTTAATGTGAAACAGACAGTGCTCCCCAAATTGTGCCCATAATATAATTGTTTCTATACTGTTAAAGCTTCTTTCAAACTCAGGAGAATCAAAATGAACTTTTGGAATCTTTTAAAGGCCAGAACTGCAGTTTTAATGTCTTTAAGTCAGGAATTTGGAAAAATTTGGAATTTTAATTACTAATAATGTTTACATTATTATAATGATCTCTTAGAATAACAGTTTAGTGATATAATAACTTTGATTTAAAATATGTAATTGAGGGGCCTCCCTGGTGGTGCAGCGGTTGAGCGCTGCGCTGTGGAGCTGTCGGCAGCACGCGATGCGAGTTCGATGCCCAGCCAGGGAGATTCCCACATGGTGCGGCGGACCTCTCCTGCCTTGCCTGCTGCTCCCCTCAGCAGCGTATTTCTGATCTGCCTGTTCTGCTCCCCACTCTGTCTCTGGTGGACCCTCTCACCGCCCCTCGCCTCTGGCCTATACCCCAGTATGTAGTAAAAAAATAAAATAAAAAAATATGTAATTGAGTTATTGTAATTTGAAATCTTACTAATTTGAAATCTTACTAATTTGTATATAGTATTAAAATAAGAGAACTTACAATTCACTGTATTTAAAAGTCTAATTTGTTAGATTTATAAGGATTACTTAAGTAGGGGAAAAGTTTTTCAGCCAAATAATTGAAGTGTTTGAAGAGGAAACTGAATATATTAAGGTTATAGATACAGTTTAAAATTTGTAAAGGAGCTTAACCACATTTGTAAATGGGACCAAACATTAATAATGTGCCCTTCCCCTGAAAAGTGATTGTTAAGATTTGCAAGATTTAAAGGTAGAATAATACTATTTGCAAATTGAACTAAAAAGCTTAAGGAAGGGTTATGTTTTCGGATTAGTAACTTTAATAAAATAAGTATTAATTAGTGCAACCAAAGAAGATATCTGATTAGCATTTTCTGGCATGCAAAAACCATACTGAAGGACACACACTCACACACACACACACAATTCTTCTATTTAACAAATTTTATATTCAGGTTTCTTTACGTGGTTTTAGTCAACTTGGAAAAAAAAAAACACCTGGGCAACCAATTTCTGGATGGTTTTGATTGAGTATACTTTCATGGACTTGAGTCTTTAGATGCTTACCACAAAGTTTTCCCAAGAGCAAACCCAGCAGATAATGGGCCCATTCATTGTGTCAGTGATTCTCACACTTGAGCAATGGATGTAGACCCCTTTCAAAGAGAAAAGTGATCAAATACCCCTGTGTTAAATTATCTTTAATGTTACTTAAATGTGTTAACATAAAACCAGAGATAAACTGTTCATGGAAAGAGCTCTATACCACCCAAAACAAGTCAACACAAACTCAAATACAGACACAAACATTAATGAATTAATGATACATGATTTTGGAGCCATAATAAAATTCAATGAATACCATCAATGTATACCGATGGGTGATATTTGACTGCAACTCAGAGTTGCTGCATGAGGACCACGCTGCTGTTCAGCCTGCTCTGTGTGCCCGTAATATTACCTTGTGTGCTAACTCCATTTGCACCCCACTTCCCTCGACTGCACCTCTGCTGCACCTCTGCATGGCCTGCTGTGATGTCATTTGGTACAAACGCATCATTTACTATTCAGTTCACCTCTGTTCTTTGTTCATTAGTAGCAGCCATTAAAATTGTGCCACTTGGCAATGACATTATCACAAACAAAGGCAAATAAGAGCCCTGGAGTCTGTGGAAGACTCAGTTACAAGGTGGTGAACTCAGCTGATTCGCAATAGCCAAATGTTAAAGTGTCTGGATTAAAAAAAATGAAAATTGAATTTATAGCTTATTACAGAAAAACCATAGAGATTCAAGGATATGGAATTTGAGAAACATGATAAAATAGGGTTTAAGCTTTGAGGAAAGATCAGCTCAAATTCAAATCCTTGCTTTTGCACTTAATCAATAGTTGGGTGAGCTTTTTGTGTCTCTTTCCTCTGTTTATAAAATAATAATCCTACTAGTTCATGGAGTTGAAGTGAGACATAGAGGGAATATGTATAAAGTTATGAACAAAAGGGTTAAGCATTCAGTAAGAGAGGTATTAGATATTTACTATACTTACTATTTTTGCCAAATAGCAAACTCTGAAGTTGTGTGTGTGTGTGTGTGTGTGTGTGTGTGTGTGGAGCGAGAACAAGCTGTGTGGTGTGGGATTGCTTTCCTCATAAAGTCAGACAGGTTTTTCTCAATATGCCCAGAATAGGCCTCTTCCACTAAGTGTGACTTTGGTATGCAGAGCTAGGCCTCAGAAAGTCTGTTACTATTACTTGAAGAATGCAGATTATTTTGATTTGAGAGCAGCGAAGTCCCCAGGAGCTGAGAAGAAGCTCTTGTCCTGTCTTAATACTTTGCCCTTTTCTTAGCAAGGAAGCAAACACTGTTCCCCCTTTTAGAATCTTAAAGAATGTAGTTTGGGGTTATCATCCAGTTGCAGGTTCATCAATGTACACCCTCCCTATCTGCGAAATACATCTTTTTTTTTTTTTAACCCTTAGAGTAAAAAGATGAGATCATCTCCTTGTAATGTGTAGTCTCTCCCATTCTGCTTGTGATGCCCTATATCCCTTAAGATTTATGTCCCGGGTTCACCCCATTTAACTTTAGAATTTACAGCCATATAGACAGGTTCTCCATACATATGTCATTAAATTTTTTTTTCCAATTCTAACACATCTGATGTTGTTTTGATTACTTGTCCAGTAAGAAGAACCCAGAGGGGTGGGGGACTTTCCTCTATGCTCCAACAGTAGTTAGACATTTTGCCTATCTCAGACACACATGAAAGATTGTCTAAGGCAATGATTTCCCAAATATCCTTTTCTGAGCCCCCATGAGGGGGAGGGGTTAGAACTGGGAAAACTAGTGGGGTTTAGGGTCTCTCTTTTCAACCAGAGAAATTTTGCTTTACATTCATGCTTTATACATAGGGATGAATTAATGGTAATATCTGAATAAGTAAATTTTATACTTAAAAATTTTTTTAAATTAAAAATTACTAGCATATTATTGTGAAGCTACTGATGATGATCACTGAGCCATTATTATGTGGCAAACACAAAAACTTTATGCGTTAGATATTATTTCTACTTCATTATACTGGTAAAAATTAAAAGTACATACTTTTGCTTAATGCAGTGCTTTGAATAAAATATATTCCTGGCAGTGCTACCTATGACAACAACTTGAAATACTCTTCAATTTTGAAAGCCCTTATAAACAGATCTTCCAGGTCTAAACTTAAGATGTAATTCCTTAAACATTAGGCAAAATCATTTTCTCACCTCTTGAAATACTATCCATAGTTATGCACAGCCATCAGCTAAGAATTCACACCTCTCAAGCCAGCCTCCTAATGAGTCAGCATCCTTCATTTGGTTCCTATTAAAATGAAGAAGCGTGAAACCAGTTTCAGGCAAGTTGAGAAAAATAGACTGCCTCTAAATTTTTCACAGTAATTTCATCCCAGGGGCCCTAGAAATGCATGCCCACGAGCTAATCCACCACTTCTCACACTCACGAGTGGGGACATACACATACACACACAGACACAGGAAAGGGGTTTATAATCATTATGCAAATGTGTCTGTTAACTAAAGACTGGGCTGCCAATTATCTAAAGAATTTATTAATTCTGAACTCTGAAAAAAATCCATAATGAGAATGAGAGAAAACTTTGCCTAAATTGCTTATAAGATGATCTGAGCTATTACCTAATGTTTGGGGTAATAGATATTTTGATGTCATCTAATGTATATTTCATTTTTGTCAAAGGTGAAAAAGTCATTTGCCCCCGAGGTGTTAAATGAATCATGTCATCTTACTGGCCAAACGGTCCCTTTTCTTGTTGTAATGACCCAGTGTTGATGGGAATTTGAAATGTTCACATTCTCAAAGGTACATCGAGGCTCCAAGGCCACTTTCCCCTCTGTGGTTCTTAGCAAAATGGGTGTATGATTTTGCACATTGTATTGGAAGATTCTTCCTTAACCTTCAGAGATGACCTCTGAATTGGCTTTTTTTCCTTCAAGGGAATCATTATTTTTAATATTCTTGAACAATTTTCTTGATTGAATCAACCATATCTTTTTAATAGATCATTAAATGAAAAAAAAATCACATGATTAGAAAACCTGTGTTTTCTGCAATATAATCACAGCCAGAAATTCTGTGTGTGTATAATAAAATAAGATCATGGCACAGCTATCACATAATGTCACTGAAATGTTATTTGAAACCAGGAGGGTACAACTAAATTAGTTGGGAAAAAGTGCCTAACTAACATAACCAAGAATTGAGAGCGTGCTGTCATGGAGAGAAACTAAACTAAGATTCAGGAAAATAAGGCTTTTGTTTCTGTTCCCAGTAACTACCATGATTATACTGGAACAGTGATTATTCTCTTTGAGTCTTAGTCTCTTCTGATGCTAAATTGATTTCCAACTCTACCTGTGGGAATTATTATTAAATAACAAAACCCAGCTAAGTCTATTGTAAAGATGTAATTAGGTATTCTAAATGAGTCATGAGTCGGGCAACATAGCATCCAGCAAGCCGAAGGTTGCTCTGCAAAGCTGTACAAAATGGAAGGTTTCTTTAGGCAGAAGGAGGGCTAGATAAGAGAAGGGGAAATTACTTCAGGCTTAGGTAACCTACCCACAGGGAATGGAAAAAAGGTCTTATAACAGATGATCTTACCTTCCTTTGGGGAATGGACAAAGTGACATCATTGGTGCTGACCAAAAAATTCCATAATGACCCAGTAGGACAGTATTCCTGGGGAAGATTGGAAACAGTGGTTTAGGTTAAGTATATAATCCTGGTGGGCCTGGCACAAGGGCGTCCATTTTGGGACTGTTGTTTTCTTAGTACTTAAAGGGAGAATATGGATGTTGCAGTTCATAATTGCAACTCAACCATTATTTCTCCCTGTCCTGAAGCTTGCTAGCATTGCACTTCTGCCTTGCTTTGAGGTCAAAGATGGCCATGGAATATGAGCAGAAGATGCACACCACTTTTAGGCAGAAACTTTAAAAAGCAGAGGTTGATTTGCTATATGCCCTTCTCACGCAGTCGTGATGGTGGAAGCACATGTTGAGATGATGTCTTGGTCTTGGCAATCTGTGTCCCCAAGTGACGACAATGAGCAGAACCCTGCTGAAATGTGTTGGACTTATTTCTTGCATTAGCAAGAGTTTTGACTCGGTTGGACTTCTGAGGTGTTGGAGTTATCACTTGACACAATCTAGCACATACTAACTAATTCAATTGCTGCAAGTACTTTGAAAAGTATTAGGGATTATTCAAATATCGGAAGGAAGAAACCACTCGTCCTGAAGACATTTTTATTCTATTTAGATTTTTTAAAGAGCTCACAGAGAAAAAATAGTAAAGGTTGCCTCTTTAAAAATATCATACTGGCAGTGAAAAACAGAGATGTAAATGCATGAGAAACAAATGGCCCCATGGGTCAAAATAGGGGAGGGGAGAGCACCAGGCACTGTGGTGCACCACAGGGGCTGTGGTGGTGGGAGAACTACTGGGACTACACCTGAGAGGAGGGATCAAAGGCAGTCCAAAAATTAATATAAAAAATTAAAAATTGGGGAAAAAAGTGGCCCCATGAAAGAAAAGTGCAGATAAAGTATTCACAGAAGGTGCTTGCAGCAATGTGCAAGCAGCCCTTTTTAAGCAAGCCCAGGAATGCTGCTGCTTCTTTTGCTTTTTGCTGCTTTGGGCACATTTTAGCATCTGTTTTTAACTGATCAAGAGAAATATAGGCTTGGGGTCAGAGAGAATATATTGCTTCATAGAGGCAGGAGAGACAATGTGGGGGGGCGGTTTCTAAACATCGTGTTTTGTTTTGTCAGCAGAGTGTGGGCTTCTTTGCCTTTCCTTAATTGGAATGACTTTCTGTGAGCAGGAACCCGGCTGTTCTCCAGAGCACCCATCACTCCCCTGTGCCTCACACCTAGCCCCTCCATACAGCTGTTACCTGCCTGACCCCTGAAGCCATTTAGATTTTATAGTCTTTGCACTGAAGCATATAGATTTCAGAGAGAAATGAGAGTTTAGTAAAGCAATTAAAAACTAACACATCTGTACGAAAGTGAAAAATATAACCTGTTATATGTACATAGAATACATACTGTATATGCATATAATACATATTATTTATATATATAAATATACACACACACACACACATACACTCGACTAACTTGTTAGGACCTTGACATTGTAGGTACTGTGGGAATCTCTAAAAAGGTGGGGATACACAACACCTTGAAGGAAAGTTAGTTTTTTCCTATAACCTTGAAGGGAAATTTAAGAGTTAAGCAATGATTGAAACAGAAACTTGGATTGGGTTAATTGAGAAACTTACTTAAATATGATATTTCTTTTAATTTTCCTCCTCATTTTTTTTTTATGATGTGTCCCATCAATGGCTTCTTACCTTTTATAGTTTTAGGTCCAGCTATAAATCAACAGGAGCTACGTTGTCTGTATAAGTGCCTCTTTGCCTTTGACTGTAGTCTTTGGACCATACTTTGAAAATGGCTGATTAATAGGTGCTGTCTTGTGAAGTCACCCCATTTATGAGCTGGCATGAGAAGATCCCGGAGGAAGACTTCTGCGTTCAGCATCTTTGACCCTGGGGTGTACAAATCTGGGTCTGGTTGAAGAGTTCCACCTGCCTGGGGACACTGCTTCCCCCAAGCAGGATCAGTTCTGGCTGGAGCAACCTAGGAACTCCAGCAACTTCCTCTGAAAGCCTTCACTTGTTCCATACACCAGTATGTCTTGCTGACTTGGTTTGCAAAATATCTTGAATGTGGCCACTCTGACTAGGTTCCTGTGCTGCGATTGCGTGCATCTTCTCACAGGACCTCCTCTTGCTCCTCAGCAGTCTATTTCCCAAGATCACCTGCTTCTTTTTCACCATCAGGCATGTTTTTCCTCTGCCCTCAAACTTCAGAGACAATCTCATCTACTAGAATCCATCTGCACTCTTTACCGCCCATAGCTCTGAGATCTCTGTGCTCTGTTTCTACACTGCTGTCCCACTGCCCATCAGCCTACACACTTGCTCCCTCCACACCAATGATCTTGTTTCTTAACACGTGCAAGGCCCAAATCCTCACAGTCCTCTCTTCTAGAATGTTCTTCCCCAGACATCTGCCTGGTCACTCCTCCAAGTTTCTGCATCTCTGCTTTAACATAATATTTTCAGAGAGCCCTTACTATCATAGTTGCTTCCCTTATACTCACTTATTAATATTTTGTTATTATACTTATTACCACTTGACATTGTGCTTAACATTAGTAATGAGATATTACAATATACCCTCCTGAGAATGAATAGATTACTAATCGCTTTTGTAGACTGTATCAACTGCTGCTTCCATTAAAGAAGCTATGAGTCCTTTGGAAAAGAAGGACTTAAGAGTTTCAGAGTTAGGATTTCTTTAGAGAGTGAGCCAAGGATAAAAGGGTAGATTCTTATAAAGCTGTGAGAGAGATTTTAATACAAGTTTCCTGGAATTTGAGGGTTCCTAGGGATTTGGGTTAAAAACCTTCCAGGAGAGAAGCAGGTGAAGCCTGTGGTGGAGGCCTGTTCTGCTAGTTTTCGGGGACAAGTATATATCCAGTCAGATGTGGACTCCTCACTGGAAGGTCAAGGGGACCCCAAGAGAAGAATAGAAAAAGGCTAGAACAGAGGCCGAGGAGCCGACTAAACATGGTCAGATCAAGAAGAAAACTGTAGGCGAAAGGCTCCAGAATGCAGGGATGGTATCTTCAGATGCAGAAGTTGGACTGATGGGGATAGGGGTAAGATTTGAAGCAGATAAGACAGCAAAACCTTAATCTGTTGCTGGATAAATACAAAATGTCTTACAAAAGAGACTCTGCAAAACTCTCTTTTGCAGAAGAGACTCCTCCACCTAAAAATATAGCCAACCTGTTTCTAATGATTTTTGAGGCATTCTGCAGGGTTGCTGGGATAGCAGTGGTGGAGTGGAGATGGAGGCAGTTCACCTTCATGTGGAAAGTAACCCTCAATACAGAGGAAATCTTTGGGTGTCTTGATGGCTCTCAAGGCTGGGAAAGTGCCCCAGAGGGGGACCTGGGGCAAGGACTGGGTTTCCACTCAGGAGACAGTGATGGTCTGGGCAATGTGTGGAGAGCAGGGACTTTTATGGATAATGTCGTGGGGCCCACTCCCAGGTGAGTTCTGGGTAAGATCTCTGGTACCCCCAAATTATCCTTCAACGAGGAGGTTGGTACCCCAACAAGAGAGGACTCAGAGTTGTATTTGATTTGACTTAGAAAAGCTAAATAATGTGACTTATCTTGCACCTGAGTATAGTTGCAAATTTATATCCACCGCACAAGAAAATGGGGCCACAGGGCACAATCCCGGAAATTAGAGGAGGAGAATCAGGCCATCTTCTAATTAACTGCTCTGTGCAATACTTCTGTCAAGGGCACTGTGGCAGGTACCTTGAGTCCCATTTTACTAGCAATAAAATTAAGTCACAAGCAGCTTGTTGACCCAGAAGGATTTGGAGTGAGACACTGACAGGGTCAGAAGGCGGCCAGAGCCGGAGGTCACACAGCCCTTGCACGCTCCCGACCTGTCCTTGAACTCTTCCCTCCTGAACCACTAGGGCTCCAGGAAAATTTAAGGGGAAACATGCAAAAAACCTCACTGGAGATTGAATTAATGCCTACCAGGGGGAGGAAGGGAATAAAAGGAGAATTTACAAATCCATCAGGGAAAAGGGAGCATTACAGAGAAAAAAGAGCAAGTTATAAATGAAAAGGGGTGGGAAATTAATGGGGACAAAAATAGATTAGAATTTTATGTGCTCCATAGGGTTTACAACACTTCACATGCAATTAGGAATAAAATCAGGGACTCCCTAAACCCTTGTTCCCCGGAGGCAAAGAAGGGGAGTAATAGATGTGTGTGTGGGAGAAGAAACCCCAGAGGGCCTTGCTCGGGAAGTTTACAAAGGGATGGGTGGTGGGGCCCAGCAGCCTAGACTTCTTGGCTCTACTGTGTCCTTGGGGATCTACATTTGTCCAGAGATCTCAGCCCAGGTGTGAGCGGATGAGGGAAGAAAAGTTCAGCTGTAGGGGCGCCCCTTTCTCTCCTCCTCTCTCTCCTTGGCCAAGTACCTGGGACAGGTTGGACCACTGGGGCTGTGATTTCTCTTGCAAATGAACAGAGACACATTTATTAATACCCGTGACTGCTGACCATGTCCAGAGTGTTCACTTTTACTAATATCATAGCCCAGTGAGGCCAAGATCTTTGGAGATAGGTAGGAGGAGCAAGTACATTTTCTCTACTCGTACAGATGGGGAAAATGAATCTCAGCAAACTGAATGAAGTGGCTCCAAATGGCATAAATATGAGCAGGGAAGCCTGGATTCAAACCCAGTTCTGAAAATTCAAATCTAGATTCACTATTTTCCTAAGAAAGGAAAGTAGGAGGAAACAAGTTTTGTCTTGGACTGGGACAGTATACATGGAGTGGTAAAATCACCATGCTGGCCCCAGGCATTTTTTTCCAGCCAACTAATGAGCTACAGAGAAATCTGTGTATTTGTGTGTGATGGCTCACTGAGGCGCTGTGGCACTTTGTGTGGGAAAATTCTGTTTCATTCAGGATTGCAAGATGTTTGGCCTCATTGCCTCCCACCCAACATGGAATGGCAGCACCAGCCTTAGTCATCATGAGATTAAAATATCCCAGTGATTTCCAAGTGCTTCTTGGAGGCTGGTACCGTCCCCAGTTGAATATTGTGTCTCCCAAGAGCAGTAACATATCCCTGTGGTTTTAGAGAAAGAAGTCTGTAGATTTGGAGAGTGTGTGGCCCATACCTTGCAAGGAGGAAAAGCAAAGCACAGTCCTGAGACATGGAAACTCACTGCCCACTGGCTGGATTCTCCAGCAGTTAGCAGAAAGGAAGGCTGGGGAGCTCTCCCTGCGCTCCCTGATGCTATCTGAAACCGTTCAGGGACCCAGAGCCCTTACTTCTAGGGAGATCAGGGACACTGAGAATAGTCTATTCCGGTAAATGCAGCTATGATGGGGAATCCCTGGTTCTTGATTTGTGGCTAGGGAGAACATTCTTCCTGGTTTACCTGGGGATGGTACCCAGTTTTTTCCTGTTTTTTTTTCTGGCATGATTGTCGTCAGTTCCCTCTGGAAAATGTCCTGGTTTGAATAATAACATATGTGTTCCTCCTTATATGGAAGAACTCAAGCAAGGGTAATTCCCTACATCCTGTGTGTCTGAGAAGCTGAGAGCTAGGCAGTGTCTGTACAAGCAAGAAGCTCCTCCTTTGAATTACAGTGTATACTTGGTCACTGTTAATGTACTGAATTGTCTCCTCCTAAATTTACACATTAAAGTCTGAGAAATAAAATTTCCGAGAAAATAAATTTCCATTGCTTAGGCCACCCAGTGTGTGGTACTTTGTTAGGGCAGCTATAGAAACCTAAGACATCGCCACTGGGATATGTAACACAGTAGTGACCACCAGGAAATAAAGTAAAATAAATAAATTAAACCACACAGTGTTCTTGGGGCAGGGCTGGGGGCAGGGTTAGGGAGGTTGGTAGTGAGGGGCAGGGTGGAGGTTGGGCCTGATTCACCCAAAGGCTTCACTTTGGTCTCTTCTAAAGTATATATAAGTGCAACCAACCAACCTGATCCACCCACCCCACCACCTTGTAAAAGTTTGTATCATGCTTACTGTTTAAATGGAAGCATGCAGGGGACTGATTGAATACTGGTCACCTGTACCTTCCCTTACAGGTCTGCTCCCAGGAGGCTGAAGGGAACCTGGCTCTTGTTGGCAAGCACATAAAAACACCTCACTTTTATAAAAGACTTATATTAGTCCATGTTTTCAATAATCAAAAGGAAGTTGAAGAGGATTTTCACATTTATGATGAAGGTAAAAAGTGAAAGTAACTTTGACATTGATTTTGTAGCAGCTGTTGTAGAGGCAGAGATACCCTTAGCCATGAGAGCAGCCCCACCAAGCTCTTCCCCTGTATGTAAATACAACCAGGCTGTGTGTCATAGAATACCTGATTCTATGGTGTATTAGTGTTATTTTAGATTTTATGTGCTATTTGACATAACTTGGTAGGTGATTTAGAGGGTCTGGGTTATTCTATTGTCAGCTTCATTAAGTCAGATTAAGCCTGGGGTGGCATCACTAAGAGAAAAATTAGCAGGAAGTTTGGAAGCTGGAAGCAAACCAGTCTTTACTCTCTGATTTTTTTTTTTCAGTGTGATCCACTGACAAACAGAAAAAGACAAACCTAGCAAGTCCCGTCTTGTCTTTAGTCTCCTATCCATGCCACCTCTGCTGGTCCTGCTATCCACATAAATGAATGGTAATTGCTTCTTCACTTTATACCATTTCAGCTTATGAAAAACTTCATAGGAACTTGTACTTTCAGTTAGTGGGGTGACCAGTAGTCTAAATACTCTTTATTTACACTAACATGTTCTATCAATGTCTCATTTACCACTAATAGTAGTAGGGCTATTAGTACCTTTAAATATAGCCAAATGAGAGGTTCCTGTCTTGTAGATTTAATTCATCTGGAACCAGATCTGGAACAAATAACTGCCTCTGAAAAGTTTAATTAAGGATGCAGAATGATTCTAAGTGAAATGGGATATGGCATTTACCACAGAAATTCTACCTTATACAATTGTGGAAGGAATTTAAGAAGTAGAAGTTAGAAGAGCAGAACAGGAAGCACTGGTGTGGGTAGAGAAGTCAGAACTTGAAAAGGAACCTAAGAAATCAAGTACATTAAGCGTTCTAAGTGGAGCCATGTAGGGAAAGCTATGGGGGACTGATTGGCAGCTGGTCTTCTGACCTTCCCTTTCAGCTCTGCTGCCAGGAGAGCCTGGCCTGTTGTTGGTCAGCAGGACCAGCGGTCAGCAAAAGAGGTAGCATGGAAAGGAGAGTAAGGACAAGAAGGGACTTGCTAGGTTTGTCTTTTTCTGTTTGTCAGTGGATCACATTGCAAAAAAAATATCAGAGAGTAAAGACTGGTTTGCTTCCAGATCCCATCTCAAACTTCCTGGTAATTTTTCTCTTAGTGATGCCACCCCAGGCTTAACCTGACTTAATCAAGCTGACAGTAGAATAATCCAGCACTCACATGTTGAGCATCATTTATTTTCTCACCCCCAAATAATTTCTAAAGTCAATAAGTGTGATTATCAAACCCAGCGGTGCAGATCTTCTGCCAAGTAAAACTTTCTAGATTACTCTCAAGTGAATATTTAAGTTAAATGATAAACATCCCACTATCTATATGGATGCATCTTAAAGTTAATTGCATTAAGACAGTATCACATACACACATATGCCAATCAGAACAAGATCAGAAATATAGATATAGATGTATAGGATGTTAATAGTATTAATTCTTGCTGTCTTTATCGTTATTTATATTGATTATATTTTATAATAAAAAATTTCAAAAAATTAAAACCAAATTAATAAATCCTCTCTGACCTTAATTTGCATCAAATGATAAATGGCATAAGTGCAGGCAGTCAATATAAAAGTTAACTTATCAAATCCCATGATCTGGAACTTTCAGTATCTTAGGTATGGCCAGCCAAGCTCTTTCTTAGATTTGAATTCTATGATTGGAACTTTTTCGACTTACTTCTCTGCCTCTACCTTGCATGGCACTACAAAGAAAAAGTCTTATTTAATTATTTCCAGAGTTGCAGCCCTCTCTCTCCCCTGTCCTATTCTGCTTTACATAAGTGAAATCACTAACCTTCTCACTGATTGAAAATCATGGCCTAGAGCTGTGGCTCTGGACAGAGTTCACCCTGCCCTAGGAAGAGGCAGATTGGGGTGGGCTGTCCCTGGTTGGGTCCAAATCACCGCAAATCAGAGCAAAGTGCCTGCTCTTGTGAAATGTTATTTGAATTTGGCTACTGGGAAAGAAGGGTAAAAATCTAATAACTGTCTTGGTTTCATATTTGCATTGGAGGGTGGGTATCTGGGTTTCTATGATCTCGGGGAACAAAGGAGCTAGGCTGGCATTTAATTTTATCATAGGAATCATCCACTATGACCATCCAGGCGCCTGTGCCCGCTGGCCCCACTCCTCTGACTATATTTAGTATGTTATGAATATGGAAGAGCATTGAAAATGATTCACATCGACATCTCTCTGTCTAGCCTAATAACATCAAAGTTATTAACAAACGTAAGTCCACCCTGACAATGTGATTTGGAAAGCCAAGACTTCCCCCAGTGTCCTCCTCTGCCTGTCTTGGTGACTGGGCATAAGAACTCAGTTGCGTGCGATTCTACACCGCAGTCACCTCCCTGTTCCAAAGGGAGGAAAACAAGATATAATGGCCGGCGAGAGAGAAGGTTGCGGTTGGCTCTCAAGGCTGTTGATGAAAGTGGAGCCCGCTGAGTCAGGGCCTCCTCACGGACAGCCAGCGCCAGGGTAAAGCAGGGGTCAGTTGAGAGACCTCTTTCTCTCTTTGCTTCTCTCTCTTTCTACCTCCCTCTCTT
This sequence comes from Scalopus aquaticus, assembly GCA_004024925.1. Taxonomy (NCBI): domain Eukaryota; kingdom Metazoa; phylum Chordata; class Mammalia; order Eulipotyphla; family Talpidae; genus Scalopus; species Scalopus aquaticus. The sequence goes on along the minus strand of PVIJ01010905.1, from coordinate 36,154 downwards.
CATTTATTTGTGCATCTCAGGAGAGCTGCCCATGCTGTTTACAATCCCATTGTCACTCTCTGCTCTGGCAGCCTGAATTTTCTTATTTCTACTCAGCTTTTTCCAACATGTACCTCACATGATACTCCATTAAGAGACAAATCATCTGTTCTTTGCTTTATGGTATTTAGCAGAGTTTATTTATTTAAACAAGTCTATTTTTTCATCTGTCTGTAAGCTCTGTGAGGGTGGAGACATTGTTTCGACTGCCATTTTATTTTGTTTTGTTTTATTTTATTTTTGCATAGAAGAACTGGGGTGTAGGCTAGAGGTATGGGGGGGTTTTGGTGAGAGGATTCACCAGAGACAGAGTGGGGAGCAGAACAGGCAGATTGACTGAAATACACTGCTGAGGGGAGCAGTGGGCGAGACAGGAGAGGTCTGTTGAACTCAGGCCTTAGTGGTGATGGCACTGAAACTTAAACCCTAGGGTACCAGGGAATCCCTATATAGGAATACCTTCAGCTATTTATAGGCATTATCCTTCTTAGGTCTCAAAAAGGACTTGATTGTTGTTTAATTGCTATTATTCCTCCAGTGATAAAGATTTGCTTCTCAAATATAAAATTTATGATCTGCTGCTCTACTGTTTTTTGGTGTCTGTAGACAATAGTGTTAATTTTAATATTCATAGATACTCTTTCGAAGATATTTAAAATGCAATTAGTCTCAAAGTTTATAACTCTATTGAAGCAGTACCTATACGAACAGCTATGACCAAGGTATACATATGTATACAACTGATTTTAGTTATATAAAACTGCTGTCTGGTTGCCAGAAACTGTGAGACATTATCAATTGTAAGAGGCATTCTGATTTCCTAGATTGTAAATATGAAAAAGTGTACATCTTATAAATACTGTGCAGGCTGTGTCCTTGAATAGAATATTTCACTTCCTTGTTCTTCAGGCTCCTAATCTATAAAGTGAAGTTAATAATAGTGCTTGCCTCCTCAGGAGCTAGTGAAAACTAAATGAAACATTTAGCATAGATATCTAATAAGCATCCAAAAAAGGATGAACCACTATTACGAATATACCATCTTTATTCTGTCCAAGTATATCAGCTACTCATGACTGTAACAAATTATTCCAACTTATTGGATTAAATCAATAAATACTAATTATCTCACAGTTTCTGTGAGTCAGGAATTTTAAGTGGCTCCACTGGGTGGTTCTGGCTCAGAGGACCTCACATGAACACCATCAGGACCTCAGTAAGGCTTCTGTCTGACAGGTTGGGGTCTACTTCTTAGCTAACTCTTTCCAATGGTTGTTGGCTTCTTGAGTGTCTTCATAACAGGACAAAAGATCAGATGGCCCAAGACAGCAAGGATAAAATAACAGTGCCATTTAGGACATAGCCTCTGAAATTGTACCCTGTTACTTCCACATTACTCTATCCATTAGAAGCAAGTCAATAAGTCTAGCACACACTCCAGAGGAAAAATTACCTCTAGCTATTAGAGTGATGTGAACTGGGAAAGGGACAATGAAGCACATTGTGGACAAGTACTGCAGGAATCTGGATTATCTCTATGCAATTTACCTGTGCTTTCTGACCATTGTGGGCTCAGTGTGATCATCCTGTGATCGTCATGTGAAGGACATGTGATCATCATGTAAAACTGGTCGGAACCAGTTTCAGTCACTTTGAACCAGTCGGAACTTGTTCGGACTGGTTCAAACTGGTTCCGATTGGTTCAAACCAGTTCACAACAGTTCAAAATGACTGGATACAGTTCTGACCAGTTCAAACCAGTTCAAACCGACTGGAATTGGTTCCAACCAGTCCCAACCATTTCCAATCAGTTCAAACCTGTTCAAACCAGCTGGAACCGGTCCTACTGGTTCAAACCTCCAATCAATACATTCCTGAAGCTTCTCTTTCTTCCCACAATGAAAGCACCCCCACTCTTCCCAGGTTTGACCCTCTGCCAAATGCACAGGATGGTTGTTGACTCCCTTGCTCTTGCACATTCTGAATAAGTAGTCTTTGTTACTCTATTTTGGGTTGTATTGGTTTATTTCCTCAATTATACCAACATATCTAATACCTAGATAATTCAGGATAATGAAGGAGTTCAGCAAGAATTTTCCAGATAATTTTGCTCTGTTGACCAGACCTCTAGGATTTGAGATGGACTTTTGAATGTAAATGCTGTGTAGAGAGCACTATTTAATGCCAGAAGAGTCTAATGATGTTTCATTGTATTGTGTGATATATATCCCTGAGAGTATTAACTTGATAGATCATTATGCAGTCACATTTCCTTTTCTCTTTGAAAACTGAACAAGAGAAATAGGAAAGAGAGGTTCAGTTAAAAAGAGTATAAGTTCCTTTTCTTCCAGAAATGTCTACCAAATTAAATATATATCATTATGTATGGTTATTTATCTTTAATGGCTGTTTCTGCAACAGAATTATAAAGGAAACTACCTTGTTGTTATGGTTGCCTCTTTGGGGACTGTGAGCTAGAAAGAAATTGCTTTATTCAAACCATTAATGAAATGTCATTGTCAATCCACCTCTAACTGCATCATGTGCTTTTTATTCTTTGTGTTAAAAATAAAGAAATAAAGAAGAGAATATTTCTAGATACCATCTTGTTCCTGTGGAAGCAAGCTGTGTTCTAACCTCAAGACTTATATTGATTTCTTGCTTATTTATAAAATTCACCATAAAAATATCACACATCTAAATTTAAGTATCTAAGAAAAAATTGACAGGAAGAATTTTTTTTCATTATAAATCATTTTCCATCATATCCTCTCCTTTTCTGAAGATTCAGTAAAATGTTTTTCTCTTCTTTCCCTCCCTTCCTTCCTCTGTCTTTTCTTTCTTTCTTCACTACTTTCCTCTTTTATTCTGTTGCTTTTTTCATGGCGAGAAGCACCTTTTTGTAATTTAGTTTTTCTCCCTGTATTCCTACACTTCATTATTCAACTCCCTTATAGGTGTATACTGAAACCAGATTTGAAAACACATATTCTTAAGAAGCCATAGCACGTTAATATTGACCTTCCACTTGGGTGTGCTTCTAGAACAGAAGATCTGGAGTAATATGAGATATTTTTGGTAAAAATTGCTTTGGGTTTCATGTGTCAACACCTGCTTAACTAAGATAGGATACACCAGGGGACATGTTTAACTGATCCCTGAATACTAAAAAAGTGGTATTTTCCCTGGATAACTTGCTGTCAGAATAGTGATACCCCACTCTTGACCAAGGTCCCTCAAATTCAGGTCCCTCAGGTACAATTTGGAAAAACCAAACCAAGGCAATGAGAGGTTTTTAAAAGTAATTGTATTGCTGGGGCTAAACATATGTGAGTACTCTGATTCAAACTTTGAATTGTTTTTGGACATGGTTAGACCAACCTGTTGTGGGAGGAAGGATAGTACTCAAGAGACTACCGGGTTGGGAAAAAAAGCATCATTGTGGCATTTTCTTTTTTTTTGTACACCTTTAATTCCATTGCATTGGATGGAAAGAAAAAAAAGATTACCAGGGACATGATTTGACTCCTAGGCCCAGAGGTAAAGAGGATAAGGTCATCAGTAGAACTGACAGTATGAGTGTAGTCAATTGACTGGGAGATGGGTGTGGATGGCATTTAGTCTTTGGTGGAGGCCTGAACTTGGAGTCTATTATTTAGTTCAGTCACTCAGATGCCTTTGGCATTTTTAGCAGCTCCAATATCAGCACTAGGGGCTCTTATAATTGATAAAGTTTGGAGCTTAATCACCTAATGGCATTGAGGTACTTTAACCTTAGGTAAGCTAGCTTACTGCATGCAGTCATAGTTTTAGATCAAGTCTATGAGGAGGTCAAGATGGAGATAGAGGTTTAGTTCATTGAAACTAAAAGAACTTTGTCATTCTAGCTAAAAGAAATTATAATGTCTGTGGCTGGTGTTCCTTGCTTTGTTCCTGAGAGGCACAGCCAAGTGTTAACCAGAGGGTACCACATCAAGAGTCCCACAGCTTGGGGTAAAATAGAAGTACCTCTCAGTTATCAGAGACCTATATGACTGCACAGGAGATACAGAAGAGATTCATGCTTCATTGGCCAAGAGGTGAGTGGAGAAAGATGCCTGGAAACTGTGTTCTGGGGCTGAGGACATAGATGACAGTGATTCTGGCTCAGCAAAGCACCCTGGGGAGGGGAGAATAAACAGTGAAGAGGCAGACATTTTTGAATAAGGAAGAAAAAATACAGAGGAACTGGGGTGCTTCACATAGCCTGGGTTCCTGGTAAGGGGGAAAAAAAAGAGAAAACACCCTGGACTACATTTCTTCCATAACCCCTCCCCTAGCCCTTGGGGCTGCTACTGACCTCGTGAAGTGTGCTAACATGCACAGCCTGCTGAGTCTCAGATCTGGAACCCCAGGAAAAAGGGATATCGGTGATGCCACAGACCCTAGCCAGCACTCACCCCAGCACATTCCACCAGCAGCTGGACTCTTCCGTGCCCTTCTCTACCCTGATGACTCAGCAACTGCAAAAATGGTTCTCAGTACCTACAGTAGATCACAAAGGCCAAAGAAATGAAGTCAAGTCACACCACAGCACCGTGGTTCTCTGTTACTGCTACAGATATTGAAAAAATAAGGAAAGTTAAAGTAGGAAAAATGGGAAGACACAAAAATATGACCGATTCAAGATCTCAAGGGAATATGACATCAAAAGGAGAACATAACTGTCCAGAATTCACCTACAAAGATATGGAAGATTATATCCCCTTATCCAAAAGAGTTCAAAATTGGGCCTTCCTGGTGGCACAGCCGGTTAAGTGCAGTGCTGTGGAGCTCTCGGCAGCTGCGCTGCGAGTTCGATGCCTGGCCAGGGAGATTCCCAAATGGCACTGCAGACCTCTCCTGCCTCGCCCACTGCTCCCCTCAGCAGTGTATTTCAGTTGATCTGCCTGTTCTGCTCCCCACTCTGTCTCTAGTGAACCTGCCCCACACCTCTGGCCTGGACCCCAGCTTGTATACATAAATAAAATAAATCTTTAAAAATAAGAGAGAAAAAGAAAGAACAAAAAAGAGTTCAAAATTGCTATGATAAACTCACAGAGATAAATAAAACTGAGAATGGCAAGTCAAAGAGGCTAATATCTAAGATCAACAAAGAACTCACAGAATTCAACAAGAAAACAAAATCCAATCCAAAAATGGGCTGAAGAGCTAAATAGGCACTTCTCCAAAGAAGGTATACAGATGAGCAACAGGCACATGAAAAAGTATTTATCATCACTTATCCTCAGGGAAATGTAAATCCAAACCACAATGAGATACCACCTCACAATCTATGAGAATGGCTCATATCAAAACAGACCAGAAACAATAAGCATTGGTAAGGGTGCAAGCAAAAAGGAACCCTTATACATTATTGGTGAGAATGCAGACTGGTTCATCGCTATGGAAAAAAGTATGTTTTTTCTCAAAGCATTAAAAATAGATTTGCCATATGATCCAGCAGTTCCACTAGATATCTACCTGAAGAATGCATAAACATTAATTCAGAGAGATATATGCAAACTTATGTTCATTGCAGCAATGTTTACAATATCTGAGTTATTGAAACAACAGAAGCGTTTGATGATGGACGAGCAGATAAAGAAGATGTAGAATATCCACACAATGGAATTCTACCCAATGATTAAAAAAAAAAAGTTGAAATCTTGCCATTTGGAACACATGGATGGGGATTATGTTAAGTGAAATAAATCAGAAGCAGAAAGATAAACATTGTATGACTTCACTCATATGTGGAACATAAAGAAATACAAAGAAACAAAGAAAACTAAGCTGAAATAAACACTAGAAATCTGATTGTGGAATTGACACTAACAGGTGAGGGCTGGGAGTGGGACACGAAAGAGGAAGGGGACCCATTGGACTTTGGTGGGGTATTATGGGTGCTTTAACGGTGGGTGAGGTGTCACATATATCTGAAGTGGGCCTCCTTGGTGGCGCAAGGGGTTAAATCTCAGCCTATGAAGCTATCCGTAGCCACTGCAGCACAAGTTCGATCCCCGGCCAGGGAGAATCCCACATGGCACAGCAGATCTCTCCCTTTGCCCGTTGCTCCCCTCAGCAGTGTATTTTAGTTGATTTGCCTGTTCTCCTCCCCACTCTGTCTCTGGTGAATCCTCTCACCACCGCACACCTCTGGCCTACACCCCAGTTCTTGTATGCATAAATAAATAAATCTTAAAAAAAACATATCTGAAGAGGTGTGAACTTATATCCCTAACTCATATACAGTGTTGTAAACCAATGTTTTTTTTTTTTGTTTTTTTTTAAGATTTATTTATTTATACATACAAGCCGGGGCACAGGCCAGAGGCGTGGGGTGGTGAGAGGGTTCACCAGAGACAGAGTGGGGAGCAGAACAGGCAGATCAGAAATACACTGCTGAGGGGAGCAGCGGGTGAGGCACCATGTGGGATTCTCCCCAGCTGGGCGTCGAACTCGCATCGAGCGCTGCCGGCAGCTCCACAGCGCAGCACTCAACCGCTGCACCACCAGGGAGGCCCCTAAGCCAATGTTTTGCCTCCACAGAAAAAAATGATAAAATTTGTTGGATATTTCCCATGTATAGGGACAGTGCAAAGGGAGTAGGTACATTAGTTCTTGTAGTCTTGGATACAGCTTTACAGGATGGGTTCAAATACCATCCCCCTTTTCCAAAAAAATGAAACGAGGCTCAGGGAGCCTATGAAACTTTCTCAAGCCAATAACTATGGGGTGGAGAAGAACAATATAATTTTTCACATTGAAACCCATGATCCTAGTTGCTCTCCCATCACCAAGAAAAGAAACCATAAACTTATCACTCTCTTCCTTTTCTTTTTGTCCTTGCTTACCCAAAACAACACCCTGGCTCTAAAAAGAAGTAAGAGAATTCCTTGACTTTCCAGATGGGACTAAAATAAAATGGGCTCTACATCTGACTTGATCTTGGGGTCTAGGTTTAGTAGTTATGCCATCACACCTGTCCCAATGCTTGAACTTTGGGTTTCAATATATTTATTCTTCTGAGAGAAAATGATAAAAATGCCTGACTGTCTCCCATTTTATGTCCCTTACCTGTTCCCAATTCCTCTTTCCCTAATGATTACCAACTGTAAGGTCATGTGGTGATTCATTTGCTACCATTTCCATGATATATTATGTGCTGCCTTTTCATGTTTTCTCCTCTTCAGGCCATGTCTTCACAGTTCTTCTTCCCCCCTTCCCCATTTGGAACAATCATCTATAGCCATTAACCGACTTAACAAATCTATCTGTCAGTGGGGTACTTTATGGAAATTGAAAACTAATTAACGTTTATCTCAGCAGCTAATCACATAAAATCTACTGCCTTCCTATCTCAGGTTCTAAAATAATGATTGCCCGTGAATTGAGCAAAGAAGATCTTGATAAGTACTGACAGGGCATAAGCTGAGATGAGAAGGAATGGTTTGGTTTGAGCCTAGTCTGCTAATGAGAACCACCGGCGACCACAGCTGAGAGCCTTTAGGAAAAGGTGCCTCCCCACGGAGACACCGGTTGTGTCTACACACACAAAAATGTACACACAGAGAGGAATACTAATCACCAAAAAGTGGTTGATTTCAATCTTTAAAAATTATTCTCTTGTAAAAAAGACTCACCCACTTATCCATCCATTCATTTGATAAATGTTTATGTATTATCCATTGTAGCGCCGGGAAGACTCAGGGAGCAGGTTTGCTATGGAGCGGCGCAGAGGGGTCTAAAGGAGGAGTCCTGAAACGCTTGGTGGCTTTTAGGCTTTCAATGATCTTTTGTAGAGAGGTACAACCAGTTACAGGGCAGGCCAGAGGGCCGGGAGGCTGGCAGGCCTCCCAGGCCCTGGCAAATCTTAGACTCTCTGATGTTCCCTCTTGGCCTCTACCGCACCCCGCTGAACGGTCCTCTGCTCCACACTCTGTTCTCTCCCGCTGCCACTGCTTCTTTTACTGCTGCTCTTCCGCTTATAAGCCCAGTCTCTGGCTTAGGTGCACACCCACACCCTATTCCAGGTGCCCACCATCAGGTATGCGTGTAGGCCCACAGGGGTCTATCATTGTTGGTACGGTAGAAAACCCTGATTATTCCACTTACCCTACACCCATCCTATACATTCTTGGGTTGTGTACTGAGGAGACCAAAGTGCCCAAGTCATGGTCCCTGTGTTCTTTAAGGTATGAGCAACAGAAACTCAGTGCCTGAAAGAAAAGGGATTTTCAGGTCATGTCTTATGCAGGAAAGGATGGATTGGATGGTGGACCTAATGAGAAGGAAGGAAAGAAACTGGTTTTCTTTTGATTTGGGAAACTGAGTTAAGCCATGTTTTCTGAGCGAGCAGAATTTCTTTAATAGAATCTACCACATTTAAACTAATATACCACAGATTTATGTGCGGTTTTGAGTGTGTGCATGTGCGTGTGGCATGTACGTGTGTGTGTGTTATCTATTACATAGGATAAAGTTCTCAGAATGTATTTTGGGAGATTCTGGCCCAGAGTCTATCCTTTATGTGAAGGAAGAATCAAGATGGGAAAATAGTTAAGGAAAAAAGTTCACATGGCGGATGAGCTATAGAAAGGACCCTTTGAAAAAGATGGAGGCAAGTGTTGAGCTGACGTGGACACTGTGTGGACCTGCAAACACATAGCAATCTCCAGTCCCAGGGCTGCTTATGGCTCCTTGATGCCTTAGAGCAAGCTTGGAACAGGCCCTCCTCTTCTGATGGATGCAGCCCTGGGCTTAGTGTGTGGCGGGTGGAGACAGGACTGGATGTTAGTCTTCCGCTGGCTCCCCTGTTGAGGCCCCTGGACTATGCACATACAACTGAACACACACCTGGGCTGAAGGCCAAGACTCTCCTCACTGCCAACCCTAAACTTCTCAATGCCCTTTGGCAGTCTTCCACATAGTAGATCAGAATTGCACCAGAATCAACCAGAAAGTTGTTGAAAATAAAGATCTCAGGCCTATCCCCAGACACTATGAGTCAGAGACATTAAGTGTACCCCAGGAATGTCCAGGTTATGCTGCTGGGAAGCTTCTTTGGAGAACATATATGAGAAGGACTGCTTGGTTTCATTTAAGTGGCAGGGATTTTTTTCCTGAAACCAGGGAATTTTGCTTTTTCCTAATAACATGAGTTAGATGGAAAGTTTGGATGAGAAATAGAATAAATCCACCAAAATTAAAACTTATTACCCCAAGTTAATCTCATTTGTTCTCTTCACTAAACTAGTCTTTATATACATTTTCTATTACCATTTAGTTTGTATCACTAAAGTAGCTTTAATACTCATTAAGTGTATACTAAAGAATTGGGAGTTTCAGAAAGACTATTAATGGGGCTCACCAAGGTCCTGTGCTCAAGGTCTTCCACAATTCCAGTCTCCAAATTCCACTGAGTTGTGGCAGGAGAAGGGGCCAGATGGACATTAATGCCCAGGTAAGGTTACCTTAGCAGATGGGATAAAACCAAACACTTTGCAGAAAGATAAAATGAATAAATGGTTTAAAAGAGTTGCTTGTCTTCAATCAATTGGTATAAAAGTCCAGCCACAGGCATTATAATTTCTTTTAGTTACAAAGACAAAGTTATTTTAGTTTCAATGAACTTAACCTAGAAATCCTGCCTGACTTGAGCAGAAAGTGTGGTGGGGTCTCAGGAGGTCTAGAAGCAAGAATAGGAGCATCCTCAGGGGCTTTACCTTCCTCTTCTCTCCCCTTCCCTCTTCTCCCCTCCCCTCCTCTTGCTTCCCTTCCCCTCCTCTCCTCTGCCCTTCTCTTCCCTTCCTCCCTGTCACCTTTATATGCCTTGAGCTATAAACTTTGCCAAACATGTTTCCCTAAGGACTCACAAAATTCATCCTAAACACAAATGGATACTTCAAGGCCAAATGACTCAGTCTCCCTGAGAACTCCAAGTTCTCAGGGGAGAGAATCTGATTGGTTCATTTGGAATTCAGATTTCACTCAAGTTCAAATCATCCCCAGCTGCAGGTGGGAGAGCATGTAGTACATGACCTAGTGGACTCATCTGCTGTGTGGGTGATGTTCTCAAAGAAGAGGGGCGTGATCGGGGAGGCCCTGGAAAAGTCATCTGCCAGGATGTCCCTCCATGATAGCACTAGCAGTTTGTACCTGCTGCCACCCAGCTCCATCTTCATGCTTTGCCCTTAAAAGAGGACTTTGTCAAGCAAAATACTTGTGTTAATTAAATTTTAGCAAATGAGACATGAGATTTGGATTCTGTCAGGAGTGAGTCATTCACAGAGATCTTGTGGTGAATGCTTTTAAATTAAACAGCTTTAAGTTACATGGTCTCTAAGGGAAGGATTTTGCTGTTTAGATTTCCTGAAAGGAAGAACACCAGTAGTGTATTCATGCCACTCCTTTTTCTGTACTTTATTTTCCTTATAGAACCAAACATAAAATCTGAATGGAGCACTTAGGGGAAATAACACTAGGATTACCTCTCAACAATAAAAATATCTATGCTTTAATGAACAAGAGCAGAAATTTATAAGGACAAATGTAGAAATGGTATTAAAGTCCTAAAGTATAACTATTTCAGAGCAATTGAAATTATATTTTTGATAAGTTTGGATAATGGGCAAAAATATTTTTGGTATATGTGAATTGCAAAAGAATATTCAACATATTATATATGATATGATCTCAATGATGTAAAATATACAAAAGTAAGCAATGATCAAAATACTAAATATAAAATAAATTAAGGGCTATCTTCCTGTTTCTCTTCACATCCTCTTATATTTTCCAAGTGACATTTTACTTTTTCACTCTGGGTCAGTGCAATATTTATTTATTTAGTCATTATTGGTTTTTGACAACAGGCTTTATTCAAATTTAAGCAGTTTTTCCAATACTGTCCTTTTTCTGTTCTGGGATCCAGTCCAGGATATAATGTTGCATTTAGTCATCATAGTCTCCCAAGCAATGACAGTTTCTTACTTACTTCTAGTTTTTAATGACCTTGACATTTTCTAAGAGTGCTGGTCAGGTATTCTGCAGAATCCTTAATTTGGATTTGTTTGATGTTTAGACAGGGCTTATGTATTTTTTAAAAGACTTGATTTTTCTGAGCAGTTTTGGATTTACGGAAAAATTGAGCAGAAAGTACAGAATTTCCACATGCCTCCTTCCCTACCCAACAGAAAATATTTCCCCATTCTCATGGAGCCTGTGGGACCGTATGTCTCATGGAATCCAAACCATTCACTTTATAGCTGAGAAGCGTGAAACTCAGAAGACAGAAGTGAGTTGCCTAAAGTCATGTAGCAGTGGGCCTTCGGTAGGAGATATACATTCTGGGTGTATTTTTCAATTACTTCTAAGCTTTTCTCTGTAACCTAAGGGGTGTCTTTGTAATAAAAGTGTTAAACTCAGAGAATTTTGTATAGCTTTTTTTTTAAACTTGTTTTAATTACAGGACTTGGAGACTGTCTTGCCTTAAGTTTCTCTCAGAAACAATGCCTGTTTGACAGTAATTCTTCTAGCCAGAGGCAGGGAGAGCCAGCATCTGGTCTGAAATATTGTTCACACAATGAGATGAAGGCCCTGCTGAATGTATACAGAACTTCACTATTTACACAATCTAAGGGGCCTTTGGGATGGATCTTTTTCCCCTTCTCCTCTGGTTGCTGATCAAAAGACAAACATCATCGAAGAAAAGTATTTTGGTTTTGGACAACGGTTTTCAGATTTGCAAGGGACTCAAGCACTCTTTGACAGGGGCAGTTCAGCTTTGGGTTGTCTGTGAAATTATTAATTGTCTTGGTGGTTTTCCATGTTTTTGTGTGACTGTGATTTTTGAGTCCAACGTCTTTCTCCTTTTTTGGTCTGCAAATTGTGCTATCTATCTTACAGTCTAGCAGAGCATTCATTCCCAGATAATGTCAAGGAAAGTGGCAAGAAAGTAGTCAGCCCAAGTGTGACAGCTTGGAGGTGGAAATTTTATTACATTTTCCTTAACGTGGCCCAGATGAAAAGCACCATCAATATGCCTCAAATTTTCTTTGGCTCAAAATCCTTATCTCCCTAGAATATCGCAGCAGAAAGACAACCCAGGAGCTCACGTTACAGTCAGGAATGTCTGCGTTTCAGTCCACACTTACTTTGCATCAAGATTCTGAGACGCTTCAGCTCTCTGGCTGCTCCACCAACAGGCGTCTCTGCTACTCGCTCTGTCTGATGCCGTTGTCAGCATCAGGACACTATTTTTGCTGCAGACCTGACTGCAGCTGCCAACATCACCCTACGAGCCATTTCTGCCATAAAGGAAAAGATAGTTTTGCCCGAAGGATGATAGAGGGAATCAAAGCTACTTTTATTCACTAATATGTACAATGCTTCTTTCCTTTATCAACTAAAGAGTATAACTAAATTCAGTCTTGAGAGGATATGCCTACTTCATCATCTCGCTTTCCCAAAAGCATGTACTGGTCCATTAGCTTCCAGCATCCTTGTACCTTGAGGCGCCTCCTTCCTCCATCAGTGAAGTAGGCATTTCTTCCCTTTCCTTGGTTGGTAAGCTCTGGATGCATTTTTGGGGTCTTTTTAGGGAGACCGAGACATCATACTTTGAATACCATAGCAAGTCTGGTACTCCACTGTGATGTCTAAGAGTTCCTATGTGTTGTAAGCAGCTTAGACCGTAGAATTCTGGAGGTTTTATCACTTCTGTAGTTTTGGAAACCTTGGGGTAGAACAGTGAGACTTAGAATGTGGACTCTAATGAAAAATTTACTATTGCTAACTCAATTTCCCCTTTACATTGAATATAAGCCACTTTTTTGGTAGGCAAAGTTTGCTTTGGGGACCATTGTCTCCTTTTTGGGGATCTCCTGCCCATCACTTGCCATCTAATATTTTACTTAAATGATGCCAAACATTTGCATAGTTAGCTGGATTTTTCAGTTTTGCACCCAGATGTTTGGAATCCTGTGGACATTGTCAAAGATTTGTTTATTATCATCCAGCTTGTAATCACGCTGTGTCTGCATAATCTTCGTCTTCCAGATGAAAACTGAGAAAGTCAGTCAGCCATCCAGATGTCTCCAAATGTCTGGGTGTTTGTCATTGCCAAAGAACATCTGGATGGCTCCACATTTTTTTCCAGTTTTTAATTCATGTCTTTGGCACAGACACAGTCTTGGGGTTAGTTGCTCTGGATACAGCACAATAAACAGCCTTAATGGGATGGAGAGATATTTAACAGAGATACATTCTCAGAGTTCCTGTGGTTAAAATGCCTGTTACTGGTCTGTACCATTGAAACATCCTCTTCGTTGAGAAAGTATCCAAGGGAAGTGACTTGGTGACCCCTCAGTGCTCCCTCTACGGGCCCTCCCCCCATCCAGGATCAGAGGAGATAGGAAGGCGTGTAACATCCACATTTGTGAGGAGGGAGACTTCAAGACTGGGGGTAGAATTCAGAGGAAAGGATGAGTGGACCTTGGCATTATTTACAGCCTCAAATAGAAAGTCTGAATGTCAGCACCCATCCTAAATATAAGCAGATAGCTAAGTAAATCTTGGGGAAATTGTTTTTCCTTTGGGGGCAACTGTCAAATGAAAGAACTGGATGAGACTGTCACTAAATTCTTTTCCACTTCTGCAGTTTACCGTTTGATAAAAGCTATAAAACTCAGGGCACAAAGGCGGCAAGAATGTAAGAGGCAGGGTGGTCTGGTGGCCAAGTATGATGAACTCAGGCAAACTCCTGGCATCTTGGAAACTTCAGTTTCTTGCCCTTACATGTAAATAATTTGGAGGATTATCTGAGATGACATATTTAAAGAGATGATAGAGTGCCTGCTGTGTCACAAACTCTAGGAAAATAAACTCAATGTAAAGTTAAGATTCAGCCTTTAATTAATGTCCAGGGTGAGTGTAGAATTCAAAAGAGAGGCCAGGCCGGAGTACCATAGGAGCAGGACAGAAGACAAAGGAAGAAAAGGTAGAGTGTGAGGACCAACCTGGGGATCACAGCCCAAGCTACTCTCGCAGGGAAGTTAGGGTAGGGTAGCTGGGGGAACCAAGGGCAAGTGGTGGCCTGAAAATCAAGTTTTCAAGCAAAATGGGGTAGCTTTTCTAGGTCACAGGCTTCTAGGTCACAGGCTGCTAATGACAGGGAAAGTGTGCTTGAGTTAATATCAGGAAGGTTGTCTTACTTTGGGTTCCTTCAAAACAGAGATTCAGCTAGAAGTGGTTTATTGAAGAGGTGCTTTTGAAAGAACCCAAAGTAGATAAGAGTAGACCCTAATTTATTTCTCCATTTATACATGAATTTCAACCAGTGCACCTCTCTCTGCTCTCTTGAGGTGCAACTAAAGTCCACTTGAATGTTTTATTTTCTTGTATTTAAATCAATATGGTGCTTTAAAAATAACGATTAATTGCTACCAGGACTCTTCCATTCTCTGCTCCCAACAAGACTTACCTTATTCCTAACTTAACCATTTTCTATGATTACAGCCCCAGACTAAAGGAGAAGGATCCACAAGTAGGGAGGAGTAGGATGAGGGGAAGAAATGATATTAGAGGCAAGGCCTCTTCCCGCTTAATGGAGCAACACCAAGGGCAGAGAAAAATAGCTGCAGAGTTTTCGGTTTGAGTCAGGAGATAATTGGTGACAGGCTACAAAGCACATTTACCTTTGTCTAGGAGGATTCTGGTTCATGAAGCAAAGTCAGATTATGCCAAACACAGCCTGGCTGGGTTTCTGCTATCCAGAAATGCTGATGCTCCTGTAATTATCAAACCATCCTCTTTTCCAGCATTAGGTAGTCTTTAATGCTGGCTTTCTCAGATGTCTTCTTTTTTCCCCCTGAATCTTTTCTGATACACTGGAAACAAGTTGGGCAAAACTGAATTGGGCAGCTTTGGATCAGCAGTTTCTATTATTTAGGGATGGAAATGGTCTGGGTGATTGAGTATTTCCCAAGGGGCAAGAATGGGATGGAGCATCAGAGTTAGTTGGACGTATCTGCACTGGAGTTTGATTGCCAGCACCCACGTCATAATTGCGTGGTCTTTCACCTGTTAAATGGGGCTAACATTATTGACTTCACAGGGTTTATAAAAGTTTAATCAACTAACGATAAAAGTTGATGAATTGTGAAACTCCTACCCCAGTCCACAACTTATTATTATGACTCACAGGACATTTTGCAGAAGTCCTTGTAATACCCATGTAAAACAGCTTTTGTAAACTGATCCAGCTAAGTTATATCACTAAAAGCTAACTTTTTATTACATCTTATAGAGTGTGTGTGTGTGTGTGTGTGTGTGTGTGTGTGTGTGTGTGTGTTTTACAGATTTTTTCAATGAATTCTCTTAAGAACCCTGTGTAGTGGGCAATGTTGGTGTTAATCCATCTTACAGAGTGAGCCACAGAAAAAGTAGAGTGAATTCCTCAATACAGCTAGCTAGTTCAGAGCTGGGCCTTGAATCCTAGATTTCTTCTGAAATCTGGGGCTTTCAACACTGCCCCTTAAATCTTTGATAATGCACTGGTAGGGCACCTGTCCAAACAATCCCAATTCCATAGAGGATCCTCTGTATCCCTGACCATTGGGAAAGCAAGTAAGTTTCCCTTGGGGACTAAGAGAAACATCATATTCACTTCATAATCACATTTGGTTCAACCATACATGTTAAACACAGCTACATGATATGTTTTATCAGGTGTCATTTGTGCTCCTTGTAAGAACGCTTTCCATGGAACACACTTAAGTACTACTGTTTGTTTTATTACTAATGGAAAGCAAGCAGCAACTTTACCCTGTGGCAACACTGTCACTTGGATCGTTTATGTCTTGTTTTTAGACTCAAAGTAAATTTGCAAGCAACTGAGAAAAATGAACAATTGCTTTAACAGAAAATTGCCATCTTAAAAAAAAACTAAAATTAAATGAGAGAAATCTTGTTCTTTTGGACTTCATCAAAATTAAAAACTTTAGTGTTCCAAAGGATATGTTCAAGAAAGTACAAAGACAACAAAAGATTCAAAAATATAAGATGGGGAAATTACGGTCTCTTCAATAAATGTTGGAAAAACTGGATATCCACATGCAAAGAAACAAAACTGGACCACCTTACACTATACAGAAGTCAATTCAAAATGAATTAAAGACTGGAGTGTAAGATCTTAAACCATAAAAATCCTAGAAGAAAACAAGAATTTCCATGATGGGCACTGGCAATGAATTTTTTGGGATCTGATTCCAAAAGCAAAGGCAACAAAAGCTTAGATAAACAAGTAGGACTATATCAAACTAAAACACTTTGCAGAACAAAGGAAACTATTAGCAAAATAAAAGCAGAACCTACTATTTGGAAGAAAATACTTGCAAATCACAAATCTGATGAGAGGTTAATATTTAAAATATAGAACTAATTCACACAATTCAGTAGCAAACTAGAGAGATTTGATTTAAAAATGGACATTTTGCCAAAGAAGACACACAGGGCCAACAAGACATAAAAAGATGCTCAACAACACTAATTGTAAGGGACATACAAATTGAAACCACAATGAGATATCACTGCACACTTGTTAGAATGGCCATTATTAAAATACAAGAAATAACAAAAGTTGGTGGGGTTGTAGAGAAAAAGGAACCCTGTTGGTTGTAATATAAATTGGTCAGCCACTATGGTAAAACAGTGTGGCGGTTCTTCCAAAAATTAAAAACATGACTCAGCAATTCCTCTTTTAGATATTTATAAAAACAACAACAACAAAAACACTGAAAAATATATGCACCACCATGTTCATTTCATCATTATTCACAACAGCCAAGACATGAAAACAACCTAAGTGTTCTTCAAGTAATGGAAGGTTAATGAAAATGTGGTATATACACAAGGGAATACCACTTGGTCATGAAAAAGAATGAAACCTTGCCATTTGCAACTTATGGATCTTGAAGGCCCTGAGAAGAATGCAAGCTTTTTTTAGGCACAAAAGATGTGGCAAACACCTTTAGCTCCTTCCATTTCTATTTCTTTTCAGAAATTGGACAACAATGTCTTCTAGGAAGGTATGATATTTTTCCTCTTCTATAGAAAATGAATCATGATGGGATAGTTCTCTTTACCAGTAATTAATTTAGGGCTAGTCATATGATTCAGTTCTGGGATCTGCGAAGTTGATATAGAGCATTTGAGAAAGAGTCTACTCCCTCTAATAAAATGAGGCCCTCTCTTTTTTCCCCTTTTCTTTGACATTATTATGCAAGGATATAATACTTGGAGTTGCAGCAGCCATCTTGCACTTATGAGGTGAGATCATTAATGTATGAAAGGTGACAGATCAAAAAGAGGAAGGAAATTAGTTCTTTAATGACTTACAGAGCTCTTGAATCAACTTTGGTGCCACTGGCTTTCAGCATTATTAGGCAGCTTCTGTTGGGTATTGGCAATTTCAGCTAAAATTATTCTAAATAATAAAGTTAGAATATTGGGCTTTAGTGTCATTATGAAAAAACTTAGAGCGTTATGAGTAATACTTGTACTTTGATTTATGGTTATTTTTTTGAAGATATATTTATTTATGCACACAAGAGCTGGGGTGTAGGCCAGAGGTATGGAGGGATGAGAGGATTCACCAGAGACAGAATTGGGAGCAGAACAGGCAGATCTACTGAAATACACTGCTGAGGGGAGAAGCAGGTGAGTCAGGAGAGGTCTGCTGCACCATGTGGGTTAGCTCCTTGGCTGGGGATCGAACTCATGCTCAGTGACTGCTGATAGCTTCATAGTGCTGAGACTTAACCCCTTGTGCCATCAGGGAGGCCCGTGACTTATGGTTTAAAAGAGCTCTTTGTATCTCTTTGGAGAATGGAACCATTGAAAGTAGGAAGAGAAGTTAGGATGATCCAGGATTAGATACAGCTGCAAAGTGGAGATTGAAAGAAATGTTTGTATTTGGCATTTACTGTGAAAATAATGTTGACATACTTTGCTGGTGCATTGGATGTAGAATAGGAAGAAAAGTAGGATTAGAGGTTGCCTCCTGGATTTCTGTTCTGAAGAAATGTTAATTCTATTTATGGAGCTAGAGAAGACTTGGAGGAATGGGGTATAGGGGCAGTGGTTCTATTTGGTCAAGTTACATTAGGAATTTTTTTTAATATATACCCAAGGAATAGCACCAGTAGACAAATGTATATACAAGTCTACAGCTCATGGAAAGTTGGGTTAGAGAGACAGAGTTTGGAGTCATTGGTATATAGGAGGAACTAAAGTCACCTGGGAAGAGTATGAACGGAGAAATGAAAAGCACCAAAGACAAAGCCTGGCAGCACTTTAATGTTTGGAAATGTGGCAAAGGAGCAGGAAGAGAGTTAAGGAGATAACAGATGAAGGAAAGGGTATTGTTACCAAAGCCCAGAAGAATGTTCTGAGAATGTGGGAGTGGTCAGCCAAGCTAAGTGTAGCTAAAAGCAATAAAGGCAGGAAATTGGTCATTCAGTTGGGCAACATTGAAGTGAGTATCTCAGCTTTTGTGAGAATACAAATTACCTGGGGAGCTTATTAAAGTACATTCTGGGCATGGGCTAAGGACTCGGAATTCTAGCCAACTGCCAGGTGATGCTGAAGCTCTTGGTCTTTGGACCACACTCTGAATATCAGAGATCTATATCATTGTTAACCTTGACAAGAAGTAGACAAATTCCAGCAGGATGGTGGAAGATGAGAGCTGTATTGGAGTGGATTGGAGAGAGAATGAGAAATTAGGGAGCCGAGACAGATAATGTGGACAATTGTAGAAGACTCAAGAGTTCCCGCTCACCCCTTTTCTCCCCCCTCCCTCTCCCCTATGCTTGTTGGGTTTGCACCCACATGTGCCTGCACAAACTCATCCTCCTGGTGATAGTCCCATGAGATGGTTACTGTGATTCCTGAGGGGAGATCAGATCTAGCCTGTGCAGCTCAGGGGACCAGTCCTTAGGCTCAATCCTGGAGTGACTTTGGCACTGGAGGGCAGAATGTGTGACCTTCAAGCTGCTGTGAGCTTTGTGTTTGCCACACTGCTGAAGGCATCACAGAGCTGCTTAGCAGACTGCTAATGATGACATCCCTCTCCACAGGTCCTCTGAGCACAGTTATTTTTGTGATGGGATATTTTATGGAAAATGATACAAATAAATGTAATATGTACCAACTATATACTGTTTATTACAAGACTGTCTTGTGTTTTTTTTTTTTTCCTTTAAAGCACATTCTACTACTCACATGTCCCCAGGGTTACCAGGAATATGGTGTCACACTCTTAGGTTCAAAATCAACTAACGTTTACTAACTGTAACCTTGAGCAAATGACGTAATCCCCTAAATTTCCATTTCCTCCCCTACCAGGCATAAATACTCCATAACTTTGTTGAGAGAATTAACAAGGTAATGCATATAAATAACCTAATACCTAGCACAAAGCCAAAAGTTCATATTTATTTGTCTATTATGACATCATTTAATGCATAAGGCATGAACTAGTCCATCCAGAAAACTGAGCCTCTGTTAACTGGTGGAAACTAGAGTAGAAAATTTAGGATGGAGGTGTCACAAGGCCAGAAACTGGAATGGGGGTAGAGATGATTAACATAGTTGTGAAACCAGCTCTAGAAATGAGAAATCCTAGGCACAGATGCTGTAGAAAGCCAAGGGGCCTCCCTGGTGGTGCAGCAGTTAAGCACTGTGCTGTGGAGCTGTCGGCAGCGGTGACGTGAGTTCGATACCTGGCCAGGGAGATTCCCACATGGTGCAGCAGACCTCTCCTGCCTCACCAGCTGCTCCCCTCAGCAGTGTAGTTCCATCCATCTGCCTGTTCTGCTCCCTACTCTGTCTCTGGTGAACCCTCTCGCCACCCCACGGCGCTGGCCTGTACCCCAGCTTGTATGCATAAATAAATTAATCTTTAAAAAAAAAAAAGTATCCCAAGGCGCAGAGCAGATCTGGGACTGGAGATGGAGGCCCTCAGGGAGACTCTTGTCCTCAAAAGTCAACCTGGCCACACCCTAGAAGTGATTAATCTAACAATAGATAACAATCACAAAAGAATGCACCCCTGACCAAAAGAAGACACTATCTCAGCACAAGTTCTGCCCTGGAAAAAGGCAGCTCTCCTGCCACCTTATGACTGTGCAGGTGTCTTTTTCTTGCTCCTTTTCCTAATAAACCTGTCCCTTTAAATTGTAACTTCCACCTGCCTGCGTCTTGGTAAAAGTCTTCATCTTCTGGGGACACTCACCACGTGCTGCTGAATGGGGAATTCTGCTGAAACTCTTCTTAGAGGGAACCCAAGGACCCCGCTCACTGAAGCCAACATCTCATCAAAACAACATCATTAACTACCAAATTAGGTTGATTTTATAATGATTTTATGGAATGATAAAAAAATGTCAGTAATGAATAAAACATAATTTCAGCCCCCAATTAGCAAAAGTAAAAACTGTGTGTGGTAACCAAAAATACTTACAAATAACAAAATAATTTCCAACGTTGGTTTTTATTTTTAAAAATGAGTTTATTTCTGCTTTCTGGCATCCAGATTCACATTCCTGCCCTGCTGCCTCTTTCCAGCTCAGAATCATAGAATTTCAAAGGCCCATGATCTCAGAGCCCACTTGTCTGACTCTTTCAATATAAACATGGTATCAGGGCCCTCCCGTGTGGGCAGTTCACGCAAGGTCACATTTGCCTATAAAAAACTGAAAAAATTTAAACATAGGTCTCCAGAGTCTTTGATGAATGTTCTGATATCAAATAAGAGACTAGATTAGCAGGGGAAATATTTCAAATAAAATAGCTCAAAATTGAGGCAGTAACCTGAGAGATTAAGGGGCAGCCCAAGTCCCACAAGATAGAAGATGGTGCAACTTGGGGCACTTCCTCCTCTTCACCCACATTTTGTCCTTCTAGCTGCTCATCTTGTAATAGTGTGATAACCACAGAAAGAGGAGGTTCCAGGTTCCCTGCCCCACCTATGGAAGGGTGGAGCTGAGTGGTGAGGAGAAGCTAAAGAAGACATGGGAGAGGACTTAGGAAGAGGTAGACAAGTGTAAGATCTGGAGGTGACACGGAGAGTAGAGAGACATGTGAGGAAGGAATTGCACTTGCTTCTTAGCCTTGGACTTGAGGGACAGGGAAAGAGACACTTGAAAGAGACAGAGATGTGGATAAGAGACCCACAGGGAGGCTGACAATGGCAGCCTCTATCTTGACTTGTATTTTGATTCTGTTCTTTTCCTTCCTAGACTTGCCTGTCCCCTTCTGCCCCTTTCCTATGGGTCCCTATCAGAAGGTGCCTTAGACTTGTGACGAACTTTGGGGTCTCAGTGACTCTGCTTTGGGTCAATTATGTTTAGCTGGGCATTTACCCACAAGGGGATGGGTAACTTTGGGTGTTTCATGGGGAAACTATTTTAACTATATTCTTTCTCTTCCCTTTATTGCACACTAACTGTATTAAAGTTCTTTTCTATTGAAAGTTTTACATCCTAAATATGTTTCATCTTTATGCAGTGGATGGCAGAACACATACAGAATGTGCACATCTGAGGGTCCTGGGGTATCCCTTATTCTGCCCATTATCAATCTGATATGCTACTTTTCTCTCCAAGTTCTCTGGTTCTTCATTCCGTCTAATGAAACATCCCCCTTCAGCAAATTCATGGACTAGCTCTCTACTGTTTTGGGATGGCTTCAGAACTTTAAGGTCCTGCCTCCTGAGCCCTAAGGAATTGGGAGGGGAGTCAGGATCCCACACACTTTTTCTGAACCCCAGATTGATTGAGCCTGAGCACATTGGGCTCATGTAAGCATGTTAAAATCAACTTCTCAGGTACAAATTTTCCAATCCACTCAATGGAGAACTGCCCTTTATGAACTATCTACCTGGATGAACTTGGGCAGGGGTGGCAAGTAGCTTTCATTTCCTGTGTTAACTCAAAATAATTATTAGGTAATGGCTGCTTAGTATATTATGATGAGAGTGGCCTGGGCTGCACCCTGCCATGAAGGAAGGAATACTGAAGAAAACAAACAAACACTAGCAGGAAATGCTTACTACAAGTTAGTGAGGAGGGAGTGGAAGGTCACGTCTGCTTACTTTCAATCTCTGAAAAAATAATTGGGAATTTTCTGGAACTTGCTTCATAAGTGCCCTTAGAGATTTGGAAATTTTCTTGGATATCCAAGTGATAACCTTTCTACCTTTCTACCTCCTGGTAGGTAACATCCTTTTAAGAGAATTTGAGAAATTCCAAGGGGGAAAAGAGGAACAATATTAAATTTTGCTGAAACCAGACTGTTTCCAACATACTTTTATGTACATGACCCACTTTAAGTATTAAAAATAAATCTGTGTGTGTGTGTGTGTGTGTGTTGGGGGTGGGGGATTGTGTGTTATATGTCCTGACTTTGAAGCAGAACCTGTTGGCACTGGTCAGCTGTCCCAGCTTTTGGAAGAAAAGGAGCTAAGGGTCAGGGAACCCACAGGTCCTAATATTTTTGGTGTCACATTGTCATAGTTAAGTGTCAGAGAAGCAGCAAGGTGACACCAAATAATGAGACAGGAAATAATAGGAAGCACATTAACATATTTTATAAAAATTAATAACTTTGACATTTCTCCCTGGTTGCACAGTGCCTGGCGATCCCCAGATCTTCCTCCTGTAGGAAATGCATGCCCTCCCCCACCACCTGCAGCCAGTTCCTTGCTCTGCTGGGTAACTCTGGATTCCTGTGGGTAGAGGAATTCCTGTCGCCTCACGAGAGCACATAATATTAAAAGGTGGGATCTAGGACTCTAGTGAATCACGTTGCATTTTTGGTTCTATAGCCTTCTAATTGGAAAACAACCACTTAAATCCTAAAGCATCATGGGGGACTTTCTGTAGATTATCATTGCAAACATACATGCACCAAACCCAAACACACCAATGCACACACACACACACACACACACACACACACACACACACACACATACACATATATTTCTGGCAGCCCCCAGAGATGGCTCATGTGTGTCCAGGGATAAACCCAGCTGTGACTACACAGTGACATAGGGAAAAGGAGAGCTGCTCCCCCCTTTCCTCTCCCGTAATTGGGTTTCTCTTTTCTGGAGGTCATCCAGGGCAAACTAGAAATGCTACAGGGGCAGGTGCTAGAGAGCATTTTCATGTATGTAGAAATCGGAGCATAGTAACTGTCTAGACAGGATGGTGACCCCCCAATTCTTGTTCTTGGTCACTTGTTCTTTTTTCTTATTTTGGAACACAGTGATCCAGGAAGCACTTATAAGAGCTGACTCTTGAACAACGTGATCTCAATTGCCTGGGGATGAGCTGTTATCAATTAAATGGCAGATCTCCATGCAGACACTCTCCCAATATAGCACATGTATTACCTTACACAAATGACATTTCCTTGACAGTGAAGCTGTAATGTTCTAAAGAAATAATTGCCCGTGACATTGTTCGTCACTGGTGAGTGAAGTCATTCTCAGGCATTAACTCAAATGATAATTGTTGATGATCATCATGACCATAAAAAGATGGACTGGGCTTTGTGATTATGGAGGGGATGAGGGGAGAGGAGGAGAAAAGGCACTTCCCATGATCCTCCTATTACAAGAACTGAGGTTGGGTTTGAATGTGAAGGCAGCAATGTCTGGAGACTTAATCCAGTGTCCCCATTTCATCCCGTTGAAATGACAATCTGGAAATGTTCCCTTTTCCCTGAGGAAGGAATGATACTGAGCTTATTTTTACGCTGAGAAGCAAAAAACAAACCCAAAAACCTAACAACCCAATAAAAAATGGGCAAAAGATCTAAATAGATATTACTCCAAAGGAGATATTCAGATGGCCTACAGGCACATGAGAAAATGCTCAACACCACTTATTATAAGAGAAATGTAAATCAAAACCACAGTGACATATCACCTCACCCTGTGAGAATGGCTCACATCAAAAAGACTGGAACCATTAATGCTGATGAAGTTGTAGAGGAAAGGAACACTGTTGGTAGGCATGTAACTTGGTACAGCTTCTGTGGAAAATGGTACAGAGATTCCTCAAAAAAAGAAAAAATAAAAAGAAATCCCATAGAATCAGCAACACCTCTTCTAGGTATTTACCCAAAGAATGTGAAAACACTAACAGGAAAAGAGTTATGCTCTCTTGCGTTCATAGCAGTGTTATTCACAACAGTCAAGATGTGAAAACAATATCAACGCTCATTGACTGGATACAAAATTGTGGACTCTGTACTCAACGGAATACTGCTCAGCTATTAAGAAAGATGAAATAGTGCCTCTGGGGACAAAATGGATGGACCTTGAGGTGATCTAGGCTAGGAACTTTGCTGACACCTTGCAGGCAGCAGCCCAATTAATGTTCTCAAAAACACATTGAGGAAGCCACTATTACAAACCTCCATTTCACTGATGTGAAAACCAAGGGTGATGGAGCTGAAGCGGCGTGTTGCGGTTGAGCTAGGATCTCCAGCTAGGACAGACCGATGGCTATGTCTATTGAAGGATTTAAATGAAGTGTGGAAAGTGGGTTTCTATTGGAGAAAAGGATTATTCTGCTCAGAAAAGTATCAATCAGATGCCCTAAAGATGTCTTTGATTTCTGAGCTGGAGTGGGGAAAGCTCCTTTCCTTTCCTGCTTCCTTCCTTCCTGGGGAAGCTCAGGAGGCTCACGGCCCTGGCACTCCATCTCCTTAGCTACTGCCTCCTGCCTGTTCCCGCCATCTCAGTCCCCCCACCCCACATACACATGTGCGTACACTCTTCCTTAGTGACAGCTCTGGAGTCCATCCCTGCTGGTCCACAGGTCTCAAGTCCAATCAAGTCTGCTCACCCTGGGAGGTGATGACAAGCAGGTGGGGAGCTCCCTCCCCAGGACAGGTGGGAGAAGGGGAGGATGAGGAGAGAACACCATCCCATCAGCACCTTACAGAATGTCCCCAGAAATGCTCACATTCCCTGCCAATTAAACGTGGGTAATGTAATTGTGAATGTGCTGGTTAAAGAGATGAAAATGGCTGAACTGTAAATCAGTTTATTTAAATGCATTTTTTTTGATAGCAGAGTATAGGCATATCATTAGCTTGTAAATGTGTCTAATAAGCCTGTCTTCACTAATATGCCAAAAAGAGCCTAATTAACTTTTTTTTTCCCTCCAGTTAGACAGTAGTGTGAGGATCCCTGATCACATTTCCACACTATCTTTTTAGCATCAGCAAAGCGGCACTAAAACAGCCCCTGTGACATCTATAAAAATGCTAGTTTATAATTAGGACGATCTTGGCTTGAACAATAATGTTGCAATTTG
Organism: Scalopus aquaticus; assembly: GCA_004024925.1. Taxonomy (NCBI): domain Eukaryota; kingdom Metazoa; phylum Chordata; class Mammalia; order Eulipotyphla; family Talpidae; genus Scalopus; species Scalopus aquaticus. The sequence continues at coordinate 10,700 of PVIJ01010905.1, read as the reverse complement.
TAGTGATGGCTTCTGTTTCTCTTTAATTTTAATGTATTAGCCTACAATGCTCTGGAGATTTCTAGGCAGACTCGCCTGTTTCTGCTTCCAAAAGTGCTGGCATTATCCATTTTGGGTTAAGGAAGGAGAAGCAGCTGCAGAGTGGTGGGCATGAATATAAGGACGAAAGGAACACTGATGAAAAAAGTCAAGTTCAACATCACCCACTGATTTCTCAACTCGTTTTCTGAATGTGAGGACCATATCTTGGAGACGATGCTAATGAGAATCAGACATGGAAGCCCAACAGTAGAATCCTGGTGTTTCCCAGGATACTCCAGAGAAAGGACTGTCAGTTTCTGTCCATCAGAGCTCAGAGGGCCTGCGAGAGTATGCCTTGGCCCCTACAGCTGGCTCTTTACCTCTTTCAGTCCTATAATTCTTCCTGAACACCACTGGGATCGTAAATGAAATGCCAACATCACTGTCAGAACCACATTGCCGACGCCTGCCTGGTCTCCTGGCAGGTGTAGGACTCGATCAGCCTGTTGCTGTAAGTTAGGTCTAAAATCAGGAGAGAATGGCATGTGAACAGGCTTCAGGAAGTCCTGAGTAACCTAAGGAAGAATACAGTTCTGATGGAACATCAGAATCATTTGCAAGAAATTTTACCCACTGAGACCTTGGCTTTTACCCTGGGAGAATCTGAAGCAGGAGATCTTGGGTAGAATCTATACTTTTAAAAAGAATCCCCAAGGTAATTTTTGCTGTGCAGAAACACTTGAGTTTGATGTCCCATTTGTTTATTTTTGCTTTTGTTTCCAGCAATGACTTTTTTTTGTGAGCTGAAATATAACTAGGGAGTAGGGAAATGGTATACACACTTAATACTGGGCATTTTCCATTGTATGGTCTTCTGTAATCTCCTCATAGGTTAAAATCTTAAAAGAAATATATATATATTTGGTCCCAGTATTTTCACCTTGATTAATTTATACTACAAAAACATTTAAGATGTGCACATACATTTTGCTATAAGAATGTTAATTGCAAAGAAATTAGGTGTAAATCAATTAATACACTGCACAAGAGTCACATAATGTCATATAATAAGCTAGAGTAACTGATGGTGTATAACTATACTTACTGGCATAGAAAAATGTTCACAATATATTGTTTAATAAAAGAAAAAAAATGGTTGCAAATATGTGTACTTCATATGGTCTCAACATGTGGTATGCTCTTAATAAAAATAATTACTGTCCCTGGCTAGTAGATGTTTCCTTTCCTTTTTTTTTTTTTTTTTTTTTGGCACATATGTGTTTTACCACTTTTCCTCTGATGAACACATATTATTTGCATAACCACAAAAATATAGGCTTTAGGTTTCAAAAGTTTGTTATGGGTGCATCCTTTAATAATGGTCTAGCGAATACTAACTTGCACGTTCTGACCTGGATAGTGGGCATAGGTGACCTCCCAGAGGCCTGGCTGCTGGGCCACCAGGGCAGACCTGTGCTCATTCTGTCCTCTCCCCTCCCCCACCCCCGGCCATCACTCTGCTGAAAATGAGGTCACTCTCAGGGGAGTGACTAGTTCCCAAAAGCCTCCTAAGCACCTGACCTCATTTGGAGGCACCCTTTTCAAATTCCTATTTGCTAATTATACAATGTCAAGCAAAAAAAATGCCACAAAGACAGTTAATAAGTCTGTCTTTGTCCCTACATTATCCCCAACACCTACAGTACTGTGTTTGGTATGCAAAAGAAGTTTGATAAATATCTAAGTAGCTGATAACAGCGTAACTCTGTAAAACATTGTGGAAAAAAAGAGAGGGACAGAAACAAAATGAGATTTCATGTGTCTATTCTATACTCCAGACTCTTGAAAGTCAGCACAGAGTGGAGATCAAAGATACCATCTCTGAATCTTGGGGTTCCTGGGTCTCAATCCTAGTTCTACTTCTTGGTAGCTCTTAGTAGCTCAATTTAAAGAGACTCACTTAATGCTCTCAGCTTCAGTTTCCTCCTGAGTAAAATGGAACACAGCGGCCAGTCTCTAAAACTGGTCCCAAGAAACCATGTTCTTGCCCTGGTGTCATCCCTTCTCCCAGTCAGCGTCTATATCCTGTAACTGGACTGAGCCAAGAAAAGGAAACTACAGTGGCCATCAAGGGGTTCAGAACACAGGCATTAAAAGGACTGGTAGATTCTGCTTTGGGTCTTGGGAGCTCTGAGCTGTTACGTTAGCATCTATTCTCCTGTGGTAAGGACACATGGAGAGGTGAGACTATGAGACCACACGGGGGTGTGAGCTGGTCATTTCAGGGCCCCACTGGGGTCCTTCCTGGTGACTCTATCCCAACCTGCACCATGCGAGACCCCAACTGAAACCAGCAGAAAAACCCCAATTGAGCCCCAGCAACTCACAGAATCCTAAGAAATAATGAAATGGTTGTTATTTGAAGTAACTAAATTTTGGAGTGGAATATTACAGAGCATTAGATAATTCAAATCTGGAACAATAGTGTCTCCTATACCTTTTAGATAAAGCACCTGGAGCATAATCATTGCTCACGTAGTATCTATTCATTATTTACCCTTTGCAAATAATTCCACAAGGGGAGTGCTGACACCCCCATTTTCAAGATGGGGAACTTGCAGCCCAACAGAGGGAGGAGAGACAAGTTTGGAGGCACCAAATCTGTAAGACATATCCCAAAACATATCTTTAAAGAGCCATCTCTGTAGGGAAGAGAAGTAGAAGCTTGCCCCCAAAGTCTTAGAAAATCAACAGTCTATTTTTCTAGATCAAATTCCTTTCATAAAAAATGAGGAAAACAAAAGACCCCATGAGCCCTTGTGCTGGCCTGGTTGCTGTGGAGATGGCTGTGGCATCTCACGCTGAGGATGATTTCAGCTGGGAAATGAGCCACGGGAGTGGGTGCATGGGAAGCAATGATGCTCTCTTTCTAATGCAATGTAATGAAGAAAGTTAAACTACAAATGAATGAAAATAGCGATGGAATATTTTCTAAAGATAATGCTTCCCGGCACTCCAGCGAACACCATCAGACTGAGAGCAGCAGTAAGTGCTGTTCAGTGTTAATTACATTTAAATGTAAATCTAAAGGCATCAGGCTCAGCCAAGTCATTTTTAATAACACCTCATCCTGGGCTATTAAAATTTTTATTTGTCACCATCTAATTGATTTGTGTCCCTTTCAATTATTTGTTTACTGTATGCTCATCACTTTTCCTGGGCCAGCGGGAACAGCCAGCAGCCTTCACGTCTCTCCCGTTGCCTTCATCCCCATCATCACTTACGTCTCAGGTATCTGACCGCGGACCTTTTTAAAGTAGTCCACTTGCTGCCTGCTCCTTGACAGTTGAAAACAGTCTTGTGATGCTAATCAATCCCTTGTCCCTCTCAGCCCAGTCCAGAGGTCACTCCAGGAAGCTTCTTAGAGGGATGTCACCTCATCACACCATAGCGTCACTGGGCACCTGTATCCTGCTTTTCAGGATGTCTCGCTAACTTGAGTCCCTGCATGTTTCGTCTCATTTGGTATCTCTAAGCTCTGTAAGGCAAAGGTGTGTCTACTGTCCTCCATCTCAGCTGCTTTTCATAATATGCAACACACACACACACACACACACACACACACACACACACACACACACACTATATGCCCTGACAGTTCTGCCTCCTCTCATCAAAATTTCCCCCCCGTCCCCCAAGCCCCCTTCTCTCAAGTCCCCTACAAGGGACAAAGAAGTGGTGACATTTTAGTTAATTGATGAAATGCATTGCTGCTAATGTGTGTGTCCTCCTGTGTGACTTTTGCCAGACACCCACATGCCCTAAGTTGAATAAAGATGCATGCATTCCTTAAGATGGAAACTGAGTAGGTGGAAGATGTAAGGAATTCTATAGCAAGGTAGGAAGATAGATAATTTGAGACAGGGAGACCTTTCTGGACCCTCAAATTCTATTTCAAAATCTGGTACTTACTGGGCCCAGGTCTTTGAATGGTAGGTTTGCAGGAACTTATTTTGTAGACTTGATAGTGGTGATTGTAATCAAGTCATATCAAGTCCCCCAAGTGACCTGCTAGTTAATAAAAAGCAGACAGGTGGTGGTGTTCATACACAGGGCTTTGGACAAACAGGTGGAGGCAGCAGTAGAGGTAGAAAGAGGCATATCCCCTCCCTCCACGCCCTGGTATAATGCTTTTCCCCTTCTCCACTCTCCAACTCTGTCCTTCATTCTCAGACAATGTAAAGCCTCTATTTCGAGGAATGATGTTTTTTCCATGGCAGTGTGAATCAGAGTAGATATGGCTTCCAAAGAGCCAAAGGGAATGGCATTCACCCATCACTGCAGGGACAGGCACTGGGGGCTCCAGGAGTTGACAATATGTTTGTAACAGATCACTGGGCAATTTTCCAGTCTGATACTTTCACTCTGCCTGTGTCCTCCAAAGCACAAGGTATCAGGAAAGTTGGCAGTCGAGTGCGATGAAGGCTTTGAAACACAACCCCCATCACACAACATGTGCTGGAAGTCATCCAAGCCACTGTACCCTGTTGGATTCATTTGCAAGTCTCTGAGTCCCAGGTTAATTGTACCAAACAATGGCCCTGACCCATCAGTACAAAAAGAAGGCTGGCAGACTTGCAAGCGTCTGTTCATTTAACTCACCTTCCTAAGTGTCAAGTTACTTACATGGGCATTCGTGCAGGCAGTGAGCACAGGAATACATATGGTGCATGGCTATTAATACACAAATACACCTACACGGATAACCAGGTGTCCACATACACGTAAAATCATATGCAGGTACACACAATGCAAACTAAATCATCCATCAGGCTGTCTCTTGACTGAAGCCAACTGGACTTGGCCTCCTCAGTATGTGTCGGAGCCAGAGGGCAATGCCTCAATGCCCTGAGTAGGAAGCGAATTTGGCTCCTGATAGTTACCTGGGTCTGAACTCCTTGCCCTCATCCATCCTGGCTACTTTGCTTGAAAGTCCCAGTTATGGGCCTCCCCGGTGGTGCAGCAATTAAGCCCTGCACCATGGAGCTGTCGGCAGCAGCGAAGCAAGTTCGACGCCCGGCAGGGGAGATTCCCACATGGCATGGCAGACCTCTCTTGCCTCGCCCGCTGCTCCCCTCAGCAGTGTATTTCTGTCCATCTGCCTGTTCTGCTCCCCACTCTGTCTCTGGTGAACCCTCTCACTGCCCCACACCTCTGGCCTGTACCCCAGCTTGTATGCATAAATAAATAAGTCTTAAAAAAAAAGAGTTCTGCATTAAAAAAAAAAAATTCCCAGTCATGCACGTGAAGGATTTTCACAGTTGCCTGCCTGTGGCCAGGATGTTGTTGACTATTCCCCCGCTACAGGGGGCCCAAAGCTCCACCTGCAGCTCTGCTTCCTGCCACATAGCTCTCCTGCTCCGTGACTCTCAGTGGGCACTTGTTGGATGAGCATCTGTCCACTCTCACCCCCTGCTGTTGTTCAGGTAGAGGTCCATCTGGCAGAACAGCCACACTTGGGCTGAGGAAGGATGCCAAAGTCCTGCTTAACACTAACCTGAGGGTTTCCAACTGTACCACACCCCAACGAAGACGGGGACCAGCTAGACGGTGGCATGGACCTTCTCTGAGCAGAAGCAATGGCGCTCTCTTATTCTTTGTGACCAAGTGACCACATGAAACATGGATAACTAAAGCAGTTCTGGAATCTCAGAAAAAACATTTGTCCTCACTTGCAAATAGAAGGACAGAACTGGATGGAAGTCCAACTCTAGCAACTAGTTGAGGGTGAGGGGAAGAAAGGTCTATATTTTATCATCTCTGTTTCACAGATGGAAAAACCTAGGCCCAGACAATTTATTTAAAGTCCTATGACCATGAAGTTCTACATATCAGAATGAGGGCTTAGACTCCCTGACTCCTTTAATCTTACCTTTAATTTTTCCTTTAATCTTACCTTTCTACGCAAGGTTTCTCCTATGTATGCAGCAGCACAGAAACCTCTGTGTCTCCTCCAGAGTTCACATAGTCCCAAGGAGTCCCAAGGAAAGATGGTAAAGTGTACCTGCACACATCAAACACAGAACACTTTGTTCACTTTCTGTTGCTCCAAACTCAAGGATGTCAGTTGCACCATATCACCTGTACTTTATACAATATATGCGTGAAGACTTCAGGCTCCTATCTAACTTCACATTCAGGGTTTTCTGGAACCCACTGGACAGCAAAGATCACAGACAAATCATCTGATCCCAAACTAAGGAGAGTCAGTAGATGTAGGGAGAGAAGAAACAGGGACTTGCTCACCTGGGGTAGACACCTGGACACGGTGAGAAGATTCTGCTGTAATAGTTGACAATTGGGTGAGGGGTGAGCGTGGGGTGGAGCCCTTGGGATAGATGCCTCCTAGAGGTGACAGAAACTGGAGGAGTCTGCCCTCTTTTGAACTCACCAGGCAATCACAAAAATGGTCAGAAGAGACTTAAGTGTCTTTTGTGGTACAGATGTGGGGAAGAGGAAAAGCATAGTGAGGGGCACTCATGCAGGTCTTCCTACTTACTCTTCCACAAAAAACCAAAAGTTTTTTTCTTTGGGGAGTAGGGCTAAAGCACTTAGGACATCAGTGAACACTCATTTCAGATGGGAAAAGGAAACAGAGAGGAAAAATCTGCTCTTGGGGTGAATACTGACAGATGCCATCTTATTAAAGTGATAGAGTTTAATGTTATTATTTATTGCCATAAATAACCCTTGATGTGACATACTAGCAAAGATGCATAATCTCTGTGACATCCTCCTCACAATTCACAACGCCAATCTAGTCTTGAGAACACATCAGATTAAACCCAATAGGGAGACATACTATACAATGAATAACCAGTCATCTTCAAGAGGGGGAAAGTCATTCAAAAAAGGGAAAACTGAGAGAAGACTATCAAATGCAGTGTGGGCTTCTGGATAGAATCCTAGATCAGAAAATAGAGGATACTGGTGCAAATACTGTTGAAATTTAAAAAAATTCGGTACTTTAAGTAGTTCAGAGTAGTGGGCTAAAGTTAATTTCGTAGATTTTATAAATACTTGGCTAATATTCTAACATTAGGTAAGCTGGGGGAAAGTATATGAGAACTCTGCATACTATATTTTGCAATTCTGTTTTAAATCTAAAACCTATTTCAAATTTTAAAAATAACTGCTAATAAAGTAATATATGCTATTAGAATTCCATGAACTTGTTATTTGATTCTTATACCTCATTCAGGTAACTCCCATACCTTGTCAGTTTTCTATAACTCTACTCCACTAATATTCTGACAATGATCTCATACTCTGCAAATAAACACATAATTCTATTAGTACAAATAATGTTTCAAATAATCTTGCATTGACATTTTTTCAAATAAATGATATCTTTTGTAAACTTGAATTTCCTCCAAGGTGCATGTTTGTAAATTTTTTTCCCACGTATCAGATCAGGTAGGTTAATGAGTAGCTACCAAATTAAATGTATCATGCACTTTCACACCTCAGTACCTTTGTTCTGCTATTTCCTTAGCAATGGGCTTGCCCCCATTTGTATCCTTTCTCATCATTCAAGATGCAGCGCAAATGCTCTATTTTTCTTCCCTTTGTGCTTCTGGTGTATGATGTCTTTCACCACCGTGATATTTGAAATATTGAAAAGTTGCTGTGTGATATACTTTTACTTGTCAAGACTGACAATGGCTGTAAACCTCCAGTTTGACCATACTGGCATGTATTTGTTGAATAGCAGCTCTTCTTTTCCTATTACACATTCCATTGAGCCTTGCCATTTACATAGTGTTTTAAAGATTTTGTCTGTCTTTGCCCACTGGATTGTAAAATCTTCAGGGGTGCATTCTGCACTTTTTGCCCCAAAATGCATTTAGCACAGTATCTATTGATATGCATTATGATCCCCCACATTCATCACCCTGTCACTTGCAAGGCCCTAACATTTCTTCAAGGGCCCACAGAGGTGAGTGATGGAGCTGGAATTTGAGCCCCTGTGATTAGCTCCTATGACTATAAATTCCCCACTCCTTACAATGTGCCTCTCACATATGCTGTGCCAATTAGGATGTGTTTGACTTTAAGCCACTTTGACAGTGAAGAAATAGAATTATCTCACATCACAATATTCCAGAGGTGAAAAATGCCAGGTTTATTGCAAAAGATCAACATATCAAGAACCTTTGGATACTAGACCTGTGGTGGTCATAATATAGTGTATATAGATGTTGAAGTGTAAAATTGTACTTCACAGAAGACAAAAACAACTCATATCATTTATATTATATTGTATTATATTATATTATATGAACAAAATGGTGGTCACAGAGAGGGATAGGGATGGAAAGTGGGTAGCTGAGGTAAAGGGGGTCAATTGTAGTAGTAGATGGAAACTAGACTTTTGGTAGAAAACATATTGCATCATATATATATCAATAGATGTTGAATTATAATGCTATAGACCTGAGACCTATATAATGTCATAAACCAGTTTACTTCAATGAAAGTGAAAAAAATAAAGAAGATAGTGAGTACTCAGGCTCAGTCTATTTTTACTCTGCCTAATGCTTACAAAATGGTCCCAAGCACCATAGTCACACACAACAATATTGCAAACAGAAAGTTCAGAGAAGAAGGTGCCTGCACCCTGGAGATATGCCTTTATGTCTCACTGTCCAGAAGAGGCTCACATGATTAACTCTAAATCAATATTGGCAATAAGAAATAGAATATCTATGATTAACTGACCAATTGTGGTTCCTTCTCTGGAGGCGGAGTAGGGACCTATATCCCCAGAGCATGCTGTAATGTGTCCTATCTGAGCAAACTTGGGGTCCTGTTCACAAGAAGGACTTGGGTAGATGAATGAGAAAGCATGACTGTGGTAGGCAGCTGGTATCTGCCATCTATACTAACTCTAGTTATTCTATATTTCTGATATGTTTTTATATTATATATATTATATTTATGATCATTCTATTTATTTTATATTCATAATATAAATTATATTTATTATCATTCTGATATCAGGAATCAAGCTGTAGACTTCTTTTGTATTCTCTACAAAACCTGGTCCAGACATGAGCTCAATAAATATTTGTTGATGAGTTGGCTTTTAAAAAAAATGCAACCTAATGATAAAAGTTGACGACCCTGTCACTCTCAATGCCTCTATATTTCCATGCCAGGCTTAGATGGGTCCCTTTGGTGCACTTGCAGAGGATGCCAAGTTGGAAGAAGAGCACCAGGAATTCTGTGTGGTAATATTCAGTTCATTGGCTGGACGTGCACACATGCCAAATTATACACCAGGCAGGCATTGGGACACCTGCTTTGACAAACGCGTGTCTATTATGGGATTTGTGTGACTATCAATGCCAACAGCGAAGTCCCCCACATTCATCATGTTGTGTCTCATTTTCATAATTCTGCTCATGTCACCCCTGTTTCTGGAATGCCTTCCTCTCTCACCACTCTTTCACCTGGCCGAATCCTGGTCCCATTTAAAGTACTTCCAGGGAGATTTTCACCTCAGATCCCTCCAACCAGGTGGTATTTGGGGGTTCCTCTGTGTTCCTGGGTGGGTTTTCTAATAATTACATATCATAATATATGTTTTATACACACACATAAATACTTATTACTATTGTGTGCTTATTATCTTCCAGGCTTATGATAAATGTTTTAAAAATATTATCCCAATTAGAAAAATCCTATGGTACACCATGGGGTAGGCTTTCTGGTTTAAAATACAGACACTCAAAAAGCAACAGAATTAAAGGTATAGTTAGAAAGGATGAAAAAAGCTATGAAGGAAAACATATAGATCCACCAAAGTATCTAAGAGGACAAACAGACTTTGTCCATCCCAAGGAAGCAACATTGGGATTGGGAATGACGGACTGATAGGACATTAACTGGGTGGAGAGGAGAGGGTGAGAAGAACCTGGGCAGAGGGCAGAGCATCTGCGAGGCCCATCATGGGGGAGAATGACAGGCAAAGGGCGGCAAAGGAGGACTGTGAAAATGCAGTGGAGAGAGTGGAGAAAAGAGCAGTCAGGATGAAACTGGAAAGATGGGTGGCGTCCAGTCTACACAGGTCCTAGTATAGGATGTTGTGTTGTTTGTCTAAAAGCCTCTGGAAGATGTTGAACAGTTTTAAACTATCTTAACAAGGGTGCATATGTGGGGACTTTGGAACAGAAATCACATGATCAAGTTCTTTTTGAAAAAAATTACTTAGGCTGCAGTGTAAAGGCCCCATAGAAGATGAGGCAAAAGGGATGTGGAGAGATAAATTAGGAGACTTCAGTGGTCCAGGGAGAGTTGGTGGTAGCTTAGAGCAAGTCATGGCCATAGAAATGGAGTCAAATAGATGAATTCAAATTCTATTCCTTTTCTATTACTGGTGTAACAAATTAACACAAGAGGAGTGGCTTAAAAAAACCAAATGCTGGAAAGGATGTGGAGAAAAAGGAACTCTTCTACACTGCTGGTGGGAATGTGAACTGGTCCAACCACTATGGAAAGCTGTATGGCGATTCCTCAGACTGCTAAACATGGAGCTTCCATACGACCCAGCAATTCCACTTTTGGGAATTTACCCAAAGGATACAAAAACACTAATCCGAAAGGATACATGCACC